>PVKV010036719.1:0-15403 GCA_004027835.1 Alouatta palliata
CCACTGCTGCTCACTCGGGAGAAGCTCGAGCTCAAGCGGGCACCGGGCCCACTCAAGGAGCGGCTGCTGAAGGCCCCGGGGCCAGAGGTGGACACCTTGTAGGACTTCTGGGTCATCCTGATGGACATGGTGAAGATAGGAGTGGAGGCAGGCGGGCTGAACCAGAAAGAGATTCCAGAAGGAGCGGAGAAGCTGCTTCCTTTTATCCACATTCTAAGACGGATGATACCAGCTTGGGCCCACCCCTGCCCAGATCCCTCAAGACCCTTGCCAAGTCCCAACAGTCAGAGAAGCAGGGCCACACCCAAGTACTCTGGATTCTCCCACATTCCACACATTCCCATCCTGATCTTCGCTCTTGTCACTCACTCCACCTGGAAATCCCTCCTACCCAGGGCAATACTTCTAAGGAGTCTTTCCTGACCACCCCCTCCATTAGATCAGACAAACCACTACACCAGCCCCTGTGAAACCTTCACAAATGTTTGGGGACTAAATTAGTATTAGTAAACATTGCTCCGCACCTGTAAAGAGTGAGGCCCTCTGGGTTTCCCCTCCCACCAGCTGCCCACCTGGTACCCATGCGAGAAGCATGCAGCCCTGGGTCCCCACTCATTGACCTCTAACCTTGAAAGGGCAGGCCGGGGGTCCGGCTCACGTCTTGGAGGAAGCGAGTGAGATATGGGTGGAGGACCTCGGAGCAGCTGTGGTAGGCGGTCACGATGTACAGCAGCCTCCAGCCTCGCTGGCAGCTGTCCCTGCAAGGATACATGGGAGACATGTCACAGGCAGCCACAGCACTAGAGTGTGCCAAGAGCCTCCTGGGATTGAGCTGAGGAAGATTCCAACTCTCAAGCAGCTCCTGTCTCCTGAAGATGCTCCTCCCCGCCCAGTGAGGAGGTCCAGGGCAGGTGGGCCTTGAAGCCATGCAGAAGGCATATGCTGGTTGGGAAGTCAAGATGGGGGAAAGGGAAGGAAGAGGATGGGGCCCCAGACATCTTCCCCAGGTAGGGGAAGTACTGTGACTCTTTCCCCTCCTATTCTTCTCTTTTCTGCCTCACAACAGGTGGGGGATCTCTCTGGGGAGGCTTCTGGGAAAAGGTGAACCTGCTGAGACTGTGTAGTGGTCATGGCAGGCAAGGCCCAGGGCTGGGAGGAGCAGGAGGACAAGCTAAGTGGTTCTAAAATTTCTGAGGAGATGGAGAGCAAGTGAGGAGGTAGTGCAGATGGAGACAGGAGCGGGCCTGATGGTAACAAGAGCACACACACATTGGGCACCTATTGTGTGCTGGCCCTGCATGAGTGGAACACAGTAATTCATCTTCACATGGTCCTGGGTGTGAGGGTTTCATTTGTAGGGATATCTGGTGTCTGGGAACAACACTTGGGCTTCCTGTGGGAAACCACCCACCCCTCTCTGGATCCCTGTGGTTTGGAGATGGGCAAGGAAGTCAGGTTTGGTTAATGAGAACACTGCAGCCCCTGGCCACAGTGATTGGCCTAGGGATAGGTATATGACCCAAGACTGGCCAATAAGAGTTCAGCCTCCTTCTGGCTTTGGTGATTGGTTTTAGAACATACATGTGACCTAGATCTAACCGATCACTACTCTGTATCCTCCAGCCTTTATGATTGGTTCAGGGTTGAGCTTGTGACCAACTCAGGCCTGTAAGGCTGGATTTGAGAATTTCTGCTGCAAATATTGGGTCAGTTTTGCTTTCTCTGGCATTGCTGAGCTGTTGCCCCAGACTTGCCACCTTGCTACTCTGTGGGAGAGGCTGTTTGGGAATGATCAACACAGAGGAAAGCAGAGCCAGAAGATGGAGAAAGCCTGCTTTCTAATGACCTGGATCCAGCTATGCCTGAAGCCACATACTCATTGACTTTTCACTTCTCTGAATCAGTAAGTTCCCTCTTGCTTAAACCAGCTTGACTTGGGTTTCTGTCACTTGCAACTAAAAATCTAGACTTACACATTATCACTGCCATTTTACAGATAAAGGGACTAAAATTCAGACAGTAGAAATGTGTGTTCCAGACCAAATAATTCCAAAAATGTGCTCTATTGAGTGAGGAAGAGGGTGAGGGGAAGAGACTCCAGGAGGGGTCAACCCTGGGGAGGTGGGAGGCTGAACTGGCCCCTCCTGGAGCATGGACACAGTGGGGGGATGGTGGGGTAAAGCCCAGTTCACTCACTGCTTGGAGCTGGTATTGTCAGTGATCTGCTTCACAACTTGGCAGTAACACTCATCCCGCATGACTTCATGGTCCCCACACAGCTGAAGGAGGCCAGAGAGGTCACACATCAAAGACATATTAAGGGCTATGTCACATACCAGGTACATAAGAACAGGGTGGGCACCTGGAGACAGGCCGGTTGTCCCTTTCCCAGCCCCCTCCCTACCAGCATGATGCATTCCTCTTTGGACCATGGGAAAGGCTTCCCACCCTAATGTCTTGTGACTCATTGACAGACGGGGAACTGAGCCACAGAGCAAGAAAGAGGCATCTGGCAAAGTTGGCTGAACTGACCTTTAGGAGGTTACAAAGCACATCCAGGTCACTCTGGCCCTTCAGTGGGGCATCCCCCATGAACCTCATCACAGCTGAAGGAAAGACCCATCCCATTCAGACTCACCAACCCCCCAGTTGCTCACCAACCCCAGGAAGCCTCAGGGCTGAGCCCCTCCCTGGGAGCCCTGGCCACAGGCAGCTGGGGGCTTCTATTCTCTTAAATGTGTCCCATGTTTGAGTTGGGGGGAGGGAAAGAATCTGAAGACCAGGGAGGAGTGGTGACCAGTAGACATCACACAGTGCTGGATCCCACCTGGCCCAGAGCCCTGGCTGCAGTCCCACCCCCACACCTAGGAACATGTCGGTGGCCATCTTGTTGAGGCTGCTGTCGCTTAGTTCGATGAGGGATTCCTGGAGGGGGGTCTGTGGGGAAAGAGGGTTGTGTCATGATGGAGGAGGGACATGTCAGAACAGAGAGGGGACACATTGTGTTTCAAGGCCATATGATAACAAGAGGGTCTATGTCACAAAAGGGGAGCCAGGTCCAACACTGGGGACAGATGCTGTCCTTGGGAGGGAATCAGGGTGCTGAGAACTAGAGAGTCTCACTGAGAACAAGTTTGTTCACCCCAGGGTCCTGGGAGAGGGCCCTTGTATCACCATTTTACAGATGGGGAAACCGAGGTCCGAGACTGGACACCTTGGTGAAGCAAAGCATGTCCTCCAAGGTTCTGGACTCCCGACCCTCCTTGGACTTCAGCCTGAGGCCGTCCCTGCGGTAGGAGGTGGGTGCTACTGACCTGTCCTGCCCAAGCCTTGGCTACATGCTTTTCCACAAGGGAATGTTCTTGATCCACCATTCTGATCAGTCTACCAGACAGGGAGACCCCCAGAGGTAGGCACTGAAGTGGGCCTCACACCTGGGTAGTCTCTCATCTCTCCCACCAGAAGTGGGGCCTCCCAGACCGATACCCTGCAGTTTAGACAGTTGAAAGAAGCCCAGAACCCTCCCAGTGTGGGAAAGGGGTGGGGGCGCCACTCACTGGGGTCTTCTCTGAGGGTCTCGGAAATACTTCTGGGCAAACTCGAGCATTGTGTAGGATGGGAGAGCCAGGGCTTCCTCCCCATGGTCAGCAGAGCAGGCCCTGACTGGGGGACCCTGAAGAAGAGGCGGAGTTAGGAAGGCCCTGCCCGGCCACACCACGCGTAGCCCTTTGGTCAAAACACAATGCAACCCCTCGCAGACTGGGCCCAGATCCTCAAGCCGCCCGACCATCCATCCATCTGGACTCGCCCACCCATCTATCTGGAGCCTCCTGCATCCCGTTGGCCTCGCCCCTTCAGCCCCGCCCACATCTTTTACTTGCAGGGCTAACCCCGCTCCCCGCCCCACTTGGCCACGCCCTTGCCCGGGTTTGACTTTCGCAGCAGCCTTGTCACAGCTGACCCCACCCCTCGCTAGCTCCACAAGCCCGACCCCGCCCACTCACCTGGCCTCACCCCATCCCAGACTTGACCTACTGGCGGGCCCAGGCTGGTCTGACCCCACTGCCCTGATTACAACCAGCTGATCCTCACCCTTCCCTACCCCATTTGACCACACTTCCAGCCATCTCTGCACCCATCTCCTGGGTCTCACCTGCGGCTCACTCTATACCTGGTTCACCCTAGTCCAAGACCGGCCACCCCTCAAGAGCCTGGCCACGCCCTTGGCCGACCTTATTCCAACTCGCCTCACCCCTTCCGCTTAGTCTACCCCGCCCCACCCCACCCACATTGGTCTCACCTTTCTCCTGCGGCCCACCTCCTGTGCAGCGGCTGCAGAGGCCACAGCAGCGGCCACGGCGGCTGCTCGGCCGCTGCCCGGCTCTGCTGGCAGCTGCAGGAAGTCGGGGGCAGCAGCGGGCTGCACGAGCTCCGAAGGGAAGCAGCCCACGCGCCCATGGATGGTCCCGAACCTCCAGCCTAGGGGCGGGTAAGAGGTCTAAGGCAAACTGGAGGGTCTTGTCTTGCGACTAAAGTGGTCCTTTAGGGGGATTTGGGTACCTTCTTAACCCCTCTCTAGAACTCCGTGAGGCAGGCCAGGCCATCGAACCCATTTTACAGATGAGGAAACAGGCTCAGGGAAGGAAAGGGATTTTCTCAGGGCCACAGGACCATAACGGGAAAGTGAAGCAAAAACGCAACGCAGGGTTTGTGGACTCTCTGGTCATGTGGAGACACAAAGAGAGACTTGGGCCACAAACACGGAAACGCCCATGGAGACCCCTCAGCCACATATACAGGCAGAGCAGAGGGCTTTGGCTGACCACCAACAGATACTGACAGGCCATGCCTGGATCTTGGAGACCTGGCCAGCCCGGACCACTTCTGGGCACCAAGAAACCCTCACTGTGCATCTAGCATGAGTGTGTGAAACTAGGAGGCACCCTGTATGGGATTTCCAGGTTCTGGATCCCAGGTTTGGGGCACCCACCAAAGTCGGGGCCTGTACGCCGCAGCTCCTCCAGGTACACCACCTTCTTGCGGACCACGCAGCCGGCACTGTAGCCTGTGGGCCAGGCTCGGGTCAGCATCTCCCAGGGAGGCCCCCTTGGCCAGCCTCTCCCTCCCACACCCAGCCCACCCCAATGGCACTGACCCACTCGAGGAGGCTCTAGAGGCTGCAGGTGGATGATGTCACCCTTGTGGAAAGCCAGCAGCGCCGGGTCCTCAGGCAGGAAGTTCCTCACAGCAACCACATAGTCAGAGTCCTGGGTCAGCCAGGGGCAGGGTGAGGGCAACAGCCCCATCACCCCACTCCCAGAGGCCTAGGGCAATCCCTGCTCCTTACGTCCTTCCTGACTCATCAGGGCGCCCTCGTTAGGTGAGAAGGGGTGTGGGCATTCTGGGTGGAAGAAAGGGCTGGAGGCTGAGTCTGAGGGATACACATGGACCTTAGGGCACATGCATAGGTCTTCCCCACTCAGTATCTCACCGACCTTCCTGCTAAAGCCTTCCTCGGGCCTGGGGCACAGAGATAACCTGCCCTAGGCCTGGGGGCTGCCAGTCAGGAGTGGGCAGAGTGGATGGAAAGAGACTGAGATGCAGTGGGCGGGCCATGCAGCCAAGGCAGGAGGGTGAGGAGTACAGTTGCTGCAGAGCTCAGAGGAGGTGCTGTGCTCTCGGGAGGGGGCACTGGCTAACAAGGGGCATTGGCAAAGGTTTTCTGAAGGAGCAGGCAAAAGGAGGAAAGGGTATGCCAAGCAGAAGGCACGGCCAGTGCAAAGGCCTGAAGGTAGACAGAAGTCTATGGACACAGTCATACTTCCCAGGCAGATGGGGCTAGTGTACATGTGGGGTGGGAGAGCCCTGTTGATGGGCCCTCAGCCTGGGGGAAGATCTGTGGGAAGGTCCTGACCTTCTTCAGCTCCAAGATGAAGTCATCCACCAGGGTCTTGACCTGGTGAGCTCGGGCTGAGAAGAGGATAACCTTCTCACTGGCCATGTTGAACTCCAGCATATTCTGGGAGGGCATTGTCACAAACAGGATATCTGCAAAGCTGGAGGATGGGCTGGTGGCATGAGGGCAGGACTCCACTGCCGGAAAGATGCCCTCCTTCTACCTATTGTGCTGCTTCTGCTCCTGTCCTGCCCCATTTGAAGTCCAGTCCCACCTTGGCCCCATTGTGCCAGCTCCCACAGGAGCCTAGGAACTTCCCGCTTCCCCTCTCTGACCCAGGGTGTGGCTTCAGCTCAGTTCCTACCACCCTTTGGGACAACACTCTGACCCCTTTCCACCCTTTGTCCCTTGGTCCAAGCTCTAAATCTAGATTTGTGCCTACCCAAATCTCTCTTTCACCCATTGACCAAATTCTCTCCATCTTTCAAAGCAAGGAGCCTTTACCCAACCCGTGAGCAAGTTTCTATTCCCATCCTCATGTTATAAAGGACAAAAGGGACTTCTAGCAGGGGAGGGAGTCTGAGGACTCAGTAAGGTGCCATGGCTGGCACTGGTTCCCTCCCCAGCTGCATCAGGGCTTGGTCGTTTCCAGCACAGTTGCCCGTCTGCACACTGCTGCTGCTGTGGGGGCTGGAAGGAGGGCAGGGGAGTGGGTGCATAGCTCAACCCCTTCCTGGCTGTGTGACCTGAGACAAACAACTTCTCTCTCTGAGATTCAATTTCCCCAGCTCTAAAATGGGTTTGCTTCAATGGCTTGGCACAGAGCCTGGTGCATCATGGGTACTTGCTAAGTGGCTGTGGAGAGGAAGGAAATGCTGATGCCAGTCTGCACCCCAGTCTCCAACCAGACCCACTTCCCCCCTGCCAGTCACCTGTATGCACGCAGGACCCGCAGCTGCCCGCTGGCCTCCTGGCCACCCTTGACCATCCTCAGGAGTTTGATGCCCATGTGGGACACAGCTAGGAGCTGCACGCCAGTGCCTACGCTGCCCTGGGGCAGGGATGAAGGGCATATGAGGGTCCTCTCGCCTCATCCCTGAATCCTCTGGGCAGGTAGGGGGCAGGCGGGGGGCTCGCACCGTGGCAGGGAAGAGGCGGGAGAAGTAGACCTCCCAGGTGTCTCGTGCAGCACTGACCACAGCCCGCTTCACACTCTCTGTTACCAGAGGCCTCTGTGTGTCCAGCTGGTTCTGGGCTATGGGAGGCCAGGTCTGGTCAGGACCCTCTCCCCTGCCAGCTCCCATCTCAGGGATGTCAGGGAGGGAGTTGGCTGATACCCAGCAAGAAGGCATCTAACCATTGTCTATACTGGGAAACGGAAACTCAGAAATGGACGAGATGGCAAGGACACACAGTGTGTCAGGCATTGCCAACCCCAAACATGCAGCCCGGCCACGTGAGAGGCCAGAAGCAGAGCAAGGAATTGCATGTCTGGGAGATGGTGGGGCTGGGCTTGTCAGCCTCAGTCTCTCTCTGGGACAGGGCTGGCTGTGCCTCTGGCTTGTTGCTCCATCCATACCCCTCCCCTCCCCCGAGATACCAAACAGGGCCTTCATCTTGAGCCTCTCATCCTCAGAGATGCGCAGGCAGGCCTTGGACAGCGTATCGTGCAGGATCTGTGGGAACAGGCTGTGTGATGCAGGTGGTGCATGGGACTCACCCGGCTGGAATCCAGGCTGGACTCTACTAGGGTGAGTGACAATGTTGGGGGGGTCCCATTTTGCAGCAGTGGGGTCATGTATAAGCTGGGTCATTTGTGTAAATCAGATTCTACTTCAGGGACCCTCTCCTTTCTCCTCACCCCCACGATCCAGGCTGCCCTTCCTAGGCCTCAGTTTCCTAATCTATACGGGGGTTTACATTTGACTTCTGGGCCATGTGTAGCTCAGACAAACTCTGGCTCTGATTAGGCTGAACTGTGGGCTCACTGACCCTGCCCATGGGAGGGGGGAGATTCAATAAAACAGCTGCCTGTCTTCACCCCAGTCAAGGACCCCAAATCCTAGCATGCAGAGGCAGGCTTTGCAGCTAGCCTATCTTTGCATTCACACTGCCATGCTGAGTTCACTGAGGCAGAAAGGAGAGAGAAGACCTCACCTGACGGAACAGGAGGTCAAGCTGCACAGGATGGCTGTAGCTGTCCTTGGGGTAAAACACCTGTAGGGGCGGGGCTTCAGTGGGTACCTTCCGACTTCCCCCTCACCTTGCTTCACACCCGGCCCTGACTCCTAGGTGCAGCTCCGCCCCAGTTCTGACTCCATTCCTGGCTTCAGCCTGGCCCTTTTCGGTCCTCCTGGACCGTCCTCTGCCCGCCTTCAGCCCCTTTCCTGGCTCTGGCCGTGCTCCGCACCTCTTTGCGCAGGAAGATCCTCCAGGGGGCATCCTGATAGCCATAGAAGCTGGGGTTGATGAGGTGGTGCAGCTGTGTCTGCATAGGTTCCTCAGGGGGCTCCAGCAACCTCGAGGGCAGAGCTGGAGAGCACGGGGGTCAGGGAAGCAGGAGAAGGTACCTCAGGATGAAGTGAGAGAGGCAGGGCAGGCGGAGGAGGACACAGCCCCTTCATTCAACACATAAAAACACCTATGGCCCCGAGATGGTCCCACAAACAAGGTAGACAAGGCTCCTGCCCTGGAGTTTAGTGCCCATGGCAGGTGTGAGTGGCATGGATCATTCAGAAACAGAGCTCTCACTGCCCAAGGCTGGGGTGGAGGGAAAGCAGGGTGGTTTAGGACAGATCCTGGAGAGCTGGTCTATGAGGTCCTTCACTCCTAGCAATCTAGGCAGACCTTGCTGAGGTGACAAAGGTGATTTGAGCTGTGACATGAATGGTGAGAAGGAGCCAGGCATGCAATGGTCTTGGGGAAGAGCATTCTAGGCAGAGGGAACAGGAAGAGCAAGGGCTCCAAGGCAGGAGTGGGCTTGGAGTGTTTGGGGAACAGAGAGGAACAGAATGTGCCAAGGGGAGGAAGGGAGGAGATGAGGCTGGGGAGGTGGGCACATCATGCAGCGTCTCATAGGCCACAGTGAGGAGTTTGGAGCTTATTGTAGGAGCCATCGGAGGGTTTTTGTCAGGGACAGGATGTGAGCTGCTTATATAGCTGTTAAGATCACTGTGGCTGCTGAGAGACAGAGGGTGTAGAGGTTAGGGCTCCAACTGTGATGCCAGGGGGCCTGAGCTGATATCCCTGGTCTGACACTTTTGAGCAGTGTGACCTTGGGCAAGCCACTTAACCTGTCTGTGCCTCCATTTCCCCATCTGCAACATGTAGGAATAATAGTGCTACCTTGAAGGGTTCTGGTAGGATTATATGAGGCCAGGATGGGAGTGGCCAGAGATCTGTGCTACTTAAGTGCTAATATTATAATTATGCTAATATGCTCACAACATGTACACAGGGGCTCAGGAACACAGACACATTCCACTGACACACAGACTGGGACTCACCTGTGCCCACAGACTTCCTCATATACTTGGATACCCTCCCCACTTCCTGGCCCTCTCACCTGAAGTGGGTGTCATGGATGGCCTTGGTGCACTGGTCACTGGCTTCACCAGGGCCACAGCTTCTCTGGACACCTGTCCCACCCCAAAGAGACTGCTCAGGGGGCAACAGGCAGGCCCTGTGGAGGGGCAGTGGCAGGGCCACAGCCTATAGGGGTGGCTGGTTTCTGAGGATCCCTGAGGCCCCTCTTTGACTTCTGTTCCACCTGGGCCCAGCCCCACCCTGCCCCCTCACCTGCATGCCAGGTGCAGCTGTCAGGTGAGTCATCTGCCCCTTCAGGATCATCAGGGCCTCCTCATGGGGATCTGGCCGCTTCATGAACACCTTCCCGCCACCCTTCCTGTGGGCATTGGAGAACCGTGGCGGGTTGACACTGAGTCTGCCTTTTCCGTCCCATATTTTGACAGTAGGGAACCTCCTCCTCCTCTACCACCACTCCCATCATTATAAACGAGAATCCAGAGAGAAGCAGAGACTGGCCTGAAGTCCTACAGCACAACCTAGACAACAGCAGGGGCTCATCTGGACTCATCAACATAAACTCCCTCCCTAATAGGAACTGGGCAGGGTGCTTCAACCCCTGCACCAGTAAGCTGGTGCACCATGATGGACACTCAGGCACAGTGAGGGGCTGGAGAGCTGGGGGCAGGGGCAATGCTGACCTGAAGGCCTCGGGTCGGCCTCCCCGGAATGGCTGCTGGTACTGCTTGACAATGTGCTTGATCTGCTGTGTGGGCTGTGGGAAGTGCTCAGAGTTGAGCGTCGAGTACCGGACCAGCTCTGGGGAGGGTGAAACTGTGGGCAAGCAGGGTGGTGGGAACAGGGTGAGGTCATAAGAGGCACAACTACACCCCCAGGCCTGTCCTGGGAAGCCTCAGAGGCTGGGATAGGGCACTCACTGGTTTCTGGAGAAGCCTGATCATGAGCTAGAACAGGGGCAGCCGCAGGCTTGGTGGGGGGCCTTGGAGCCTTGGCCAGAGGGGCTGGGGCCAAGGGCTTTGGAGTGGCACGCAGGAGCACAGGTTTGGCTGGGGGACCGGTACCTACAGACTTCGGCTGTGCGTCCGGTGCTAGGGGTTTCTGTGGAGAACAGGACGTGAGGTGGGCTGCCTGGGATATACCAGGCTACTCTCTGGGACCCCAGATCTCTCTCAGTGATGGGCTGTGGAGTCCCTGGGCTCAGAGAGGCACAATAATGCCCTGGAGCAGCACAGCACCCATCTTTACAGCTTGTGTCTGCAAGCAACCCCTGCACCCTGGGCGGGCCAGGCTCACCTCTGTGGGCAAGGATCTCAGGGCAGCATTTGGGGGTTGCTGCTGGAGTGCCATGGCCTGCAGGGTCATCTCCCGGGCCTGGGGAGAGGTGGCAGTGCTGACCAGGAAGGTCCATTTTCCACCCCCCCGCAGTCCCTCCCTCACTCACCAGCAGGACGGCTTGTTTGTGGATGAAGGCTTGCTGCAGAGCCAATGTGGAGGCGTCCAGGCCTGGGACTGAGGGGAGGGGGCAGAGGGCAGAGACGGCACTGGAGACACCCTCCTCCCTGTCCTCTGACCCCCCCACTGTGCTGTGGCTGCCTCCATTCTAGCACATGAAAGTGCCTGAGGACCCAGCAAGTGGTTCTGGCCCTGCCCAACCCTGGAACCACCCTGGGGAGGCACTGACTTGGCTTTGGCTCTGGGGGCCTCCTGGGGGTGTCTTCAGTACCACTACTGCCGCCTCCACCTGGCTGGCCTCCCCCTTTCATTCGGTAGGCAATGGCTGTTGGCTTCTCCAGGTCCTGGGGGCAGTAGGTGGCTCATGTGACCATCTCAATGCTGTACTCCTAAGGTTCCATAGCAACAAGCATCTGACACTGGCCACTTCCCCGCCCTCTGGTGGGAGGGGGCGGCCTTTCACTGGCTCAGTGTCTGCTCTATGCTCAGCCTTTACCCCTATGGCATCCCAATCAGTCTTCCCCATAACCACGTGAGCTCCCAATCCGTTCCCTCTTCCTCAGAGGAGTAAACTGAGGCTTAAGGAGGGGCTGTGCCCTGCTCAGGGCGGCATATCATACCAGGGTCTGTGGAGGTGGGGTGGGTTCTGGAGAGTTTCCAGAGTGAGCAAGGGTACCTGAGGGGTCTCATGAGATCTAGGGCCAGATGACCCAGGTTTTAGTGGTCCTAGGGGGCTGGCTCCCACCAGAGGTGCACTTCTTTCTTTCTTTCTTTTTTTTTTTTTGAGACAGGGTCTCACTGTTGCCCAGTGCTGGAGCTGGAGCACAGTGGTGCGATCATGGCTCACTGCAGACTTCCTGGGCTCAAAAGATCCTCCTGCCTCAGCCTCCTAAGTAGTTGGGACTACAGAGGCATGCCACCATGCCTGGCTAGAGGTGCACTTCTAACTGTGGGTCCTTCCAGGATCAGCTAAGAGCATCTCTAGCTGTGAAGAGACCCTCATCCTTTGCCCAGCCTCCAGTAGACACCCAGATGGGACACACCACCCCATGACCCTGGCTGTGAGAAGCTCTCAGATCATCCTGTACAAATGTGTGACTTGGGTGTACATGCTGTGCCTGCAGTCTGCAGACGACCTGCCTCACTCCATCCCTACCGCATCCCCATAGGACAGCACGGGGTCGAAGAGGCTATCCAGGTAGCAGTCCAGCCCCTTGTGGGGCCCAGCAGGCTCTCCAAGACTGTCTGACTCTGGAGGGGAGGGCACAAAAATGTCAAGAAGTCCTTTTTTCCTGACGATTTCCACCCCCCATAGCCTCCAAGGCTCCCTCCCCACCAGAGACAGCAGCCATTGTTGGCTGACCTTGGTGGGTTGCTGTCCCTTTCTGGGCCTCAGTCCCCCCATTTGTACCATCCTCATTGTGGCTGCTGTTCCCATCAGAGTCCGGTACTTTGTGCATGTCCTCCTGGGTCTGGGGTCCAGTGGGCGTGTCCTCATCTGAGTCCCAGCTGTTCCCAAACACCCTGTGAGGAAAAAGAAAGTGGAGCTGCTGACCCCCAGAGAGATCCCACAATATTCTGAGATCCCAAAAATCCCAAATTTTTCTCTGCACCCTGGAATTGGGTGGCTTTCTCCCTTTAAAAGCAGGATGCTTTGGTGAACTCTACCTTCTTAAGAACCTGAAGTCTAAGTTCAGGGCTCAGCCTGTCCCAGCAGCTGGGAGGGGCAGGCCTTCTGCCTGGGAGTGGCCATCTGTGAGGGGGTCCCCCATAGCTACCTACACTTTGGGGCCTCCCCTGCTGGGTACAGGCCCCTCTGTGCCCACAATGAAATAGGACTTCTGTCGAGGGAAGTCCTTGAGCAGCTCCAGGTCCGACACCAGGTCCAACACGTAGTCGTGGCCAGCCAGTTCTGCCCACTGGACACCATTCTTCATGGCCACAGTCCAGCCACGCCAACCATCTGCCAGCCCCCTGGTGATGGCATGCACAGGAAAAGAAATGAGGGACAGAGTCATCAGGCACTACTGGGGAGATCCTGGGCTATAAGGCAGACCCTAAACATGAATGGAGTGGACCCTATGGGACCCTCTGGGGGAGCTGACCTCCCCGCAACCTACATTCCGGGTACATAAGAGTGTGCTGGGAGGGCATCCTAGGAGCCAACCTGTGCCTCAGAATGTCTCCAGCCACCTCTTCCCCCGTACTCCAGGAGTGCACCGGGCAGGAGAACTGGTCACCTGGGGCACAGCAGGTGCCGGGCTCAGGTTGGAGCATCTGAGTCCAGTCTGGCTGTGCCTTCCTGCTTGCTTCCTCCTCTCAGGCTTCCTGTATCTGTAGTCTCACTTCCCTGGCTTCCCCTCCCCAGGCCAGGTCCCACCCCCACACACAGACTTTCATGCAGAGCCGTATCGGAGCAGGCCCATCCTCAGCTCCAGAATGTCCAGTGGCTTCTGCCATCCCTAGGGCTCACTGGGCCCTGCTAACTCCCACTGCCCTTACTGAGGTGGGGGAAGGCAGCTTACCATTGAAGCAGCCCACATCCAGCGCCATGCTCGCCTTCTCATAGGTCGCTGTCCACTCGAGCTGGGTTGGGGGTAAGGTTCGGGCAGCCCCCGAGCCCTGCTGTTGGGCCCGGCCCATGGCCTGCATGAGGCGGTGCTGACACACAGCCTGGAAGCCGTTCCGCCCATAATCAGACACAAACCTGATGGGTAACAGTTGGAACCAGGATCAAGAGAGATCTGAAGCTAGCTGGGGGCTGGCGGGTGGGGGTAGGTAATTCTGAGGCTAGTCTTAGAAAGGGCCAGGCTATTGCAGAGGGAAGCTGGAAAGGCCCCAGGCTAGTTCAGAAGGGTCCCAGGCTAGAGTCCAGTGTTCTGGGACTGTACTTAAGGGGTTCCAGGCTAGCCTACAAAAGATTGCAGGGTAGCTTAGAGTCCCATGGCTAAACTGAAAGGGTCCCAGGCTAGCCCAGAAGTATCTCAGGCCAGCACAGAGGTCCAAGGATAGATCAAAGAGATTCCAGCTTGTTGGAACAAAATGTCATTGACAGGATGGGGTCTGCAGCTGGGTGTGGGCAACAACCTGAACTCTGCCTTCATTCTCTCACAAGGTAACCTTGGGTGGTTATCTGCCCTCTCTGAGCCTCTCCTCCAAGTTTTCTATACATGAGATGGCTGAGGGTTCAACGCAACCTAGGCCCAATGAGCCCAATCCCTACCAGTCATTCCTTATGCTTCCCTCACCTCCATATCCTACATCCCCTGCAGCTAAGCCTGGCTGCAGGCCCACAGTAGCCCACAGTAGCTAGAGAGGGAACCTAGCACCATGCCCTCAGGAAAGCCCCAGATAGGCAGGCCAGCAATGGCCCTACCCTGCTGTCAGCTGCCACAGAATCACAAGACTGGCCAGGTGATGTCCATCTGCTGCATGCTGGCCTGAGCAAGATTCTGTAGCTCTGTAGCTCACAGCCACCGTGTTAGGTGGGTTCTGTTGCCATCCCCAAATTATAGGGGAGAAGCAGGTTCCGAGAGGGGCAGCGAATTGTCTCAGGCAGTGACTTGTCTCATATATGGCTGAACTGGGATTTCAACACTGCTTGAGTCCAGTATCCATACTCCTAACCACCCCACTAAACTCCCATGCTGTGAGAGGTCAATGCATCCCAGTAGAAACGCAGAGCAGCCCTGGCCAGCCTCCATGCCTGAGTTTTCCAGCGATTTTGCCAGATCTCACTCCTGGCCTGACCTTTAACACCCCACCTGGGCCCCACTGCTGGTGCCACTGTCCCTCTTGTCCCAGCCCCCATCCAGTCCCACTCACTTGAGAAGGTACTTGTTGAAGCGCGGGGAAGGTGCAAAGCCACCAACGCAGGCGGCCAGCAGCAGCCAGCCCCGCTCGGCATTGTGGGCATTGTGATTGTGCCACACCTGGTTGGCCAGCTGTGCCAGGATCTCATCCCGCAGCTCAGGCACCGCCAGTCCCTTCTGCACAATGTAGTTCCCGAAGATGTTCTCCCGGGCACCATGCAGGTGGGGGTCGCCCATGAAGCGCAGGATCTGGGCCACGAACAGAGTGTCTGGGAAAGTTGTTCCTTCTGGTCTCCACCCCACAACATGCATCCCTTTCATGTCCCTCCCATGTGTGCCCGTGCCCACATAAATGCCCCTCATAGTACAATATAACTGCATGTATCTATATATATATATTTTTTTTTTGAGGTGAGGTCTCTGTCACCCAGGCTGGAGTGCAGTGGCGGAATCTCAGCTCACTGTGCCTCAACTTCCCTGGGCTCAAGCGATCCTCCTGCCTCAGCCCCTCAAGTAGCTAGGATTACAGGCGCGTGCAGCCATACCCAGCTAATTTTTGTGTTTTTAGTAGAGACAGGGTTTCACCATGTTGCCCAGGCTGATCTCAAACTCCTGGACTCAGTGGATCTGCCCACCTCGGCCTCCCAAAGTGCTGGGATTATAAGCGTGCGCTACTGCGTCCGGCCTACGACTGCCA
>PVKV010036720.1:0-15452 GCA_004027835.1 Alouatta palliata
AAGGGAAGGAGGGGCTGGGGGGTCTCCTGTGGGAACAAGGGGTTGGGAGCACCTCTGGAGGGAAGGGGGAGTTCTGGGGGTCGTGGGAGGACACCTGCCAGGGGCCTGGCCAGGCTGCGGTGCCTCTGCTGCCTACTGGGCTGGCGAGGCGGCCTGGCCTGCGGAGGAGGGACCTGCCTGGGGCCCAGCCCCTGTGTTGTTGCCCCTCCCCACAGCTGGGCCTGTCCCAAGGTGTGTTCCTCCAACCCTCTTTGCCCCTGGTGGGAGAGCAGCAGTGTGAGGCCCAGTGTGGTGCAGGCTAGACCTAGAGGCTCCGGGCCCACAGAAGCCCCTGGGGTCTGGAGTGCAGGTGTCCCAGCGCACTGCCTCCTGTGCAGCTGGGCCCTGCAGCCCCCGCCGGGATGCCTGACCTTCCCAGCCAGGGACCCTCCTGCCAGGCTCACAGCAGCCCTCAGCCCTGAGCCAGCCACAGTGCCCCTCTCACTCTCTGTGATCCCCGGTCCAGGGCCCAGCCTCTCCGTGAGTCTCAGCCAAACTGGAACTGATCTCTTGTCTCCTCCCAGCACCCAGTGGGCCCACCCACCTCGGCTCCCCGACTGGAGGCCAGCCTGACTTCCAGCTCCTGCAGAGCCGTGGCCGCCCGCGGCATTGGTCCTGTGCCCAAGCTGGTGTGGAGGAATGTGGCCCAGCGATGCAGACATGGCTAGCTCCTCCCTCTGCAATGGCTGGGGTGCCGGGTGCTCCCAGGATGAGAGTCCCTGTGCCACGGCTGTGTGCCCCGGGGACGGTCCTCTGCAGCTGGCCTGAGCAGCACCCTGCAGGCCCACTGCCAAGAGGCGCAGAAGCAGCTCTGACCGTACTGGGTGCTGGAAGCTGGGGACCTGCGAGGGCCCTGTGTGGCTGGACAGGGGTGTGCGGCAGCTCCGTACCCCAGGCCTCAGTTTCTCCCACTGTCAAAGCTTCCTGGGGATTTCCTGGGAGCCAGGAGGGGGTGCGTGGCCCGCTGTCCCCGCAGGCACATCCCCCACCGCCCCAGCCAGCACAGCTGGTCCTGATTAGAGCAGGGCTCAGCTCCCTCCTGAAGTGAGCCAGTCAGGCAGGGGAGGAAACCTGACCCCAGTCCCTCTCCCACATTCCAGCCCAGCAGCGCAGGCAGCACTGCTCCTGCCTCCTCCTGGCCGCAGAGGGCTGGGGGGCTCCTGGGAAGTGCAGCTGGGATGTGGCTTCCAGCAGAAGACCTATTTGGAGAGAGGTCTCCTCCCATGGCCTGGCTTCCCAGGCCTCCTCTGAAGGCAAGCGGGCTGCCTTTCGCCCCAGGGCCAAGCACTGGCTGATCCCAGCTCTGGGGCACTCGATAAGATACACCTCCCACTCCCTAGCCCCGCAGGGCCGGCCCAGCAAAACGGAAGGGTGGAAGCCCCCAGGACCCCGGGGCAGCTCAGCCCTGACTTCAGTGGCCCCAGCTTTCCTCTCCCAGTCCCTCTTCCCTGCAGCTGGCTGGAAGCTGGGCTGCCCTGGCCCAGCATGGGGAGAGCAGTGGGTGGCACACTCAGTCACTCGTGCAGGAGGTCGCACTACAGTGACCAGGACCAGAACCCTTTAGGGGGCCCAAGCCCTGATTCCCAGCCTCCTGAAGAGGCTCCTGCTGATACGGGATCTATCCCTGGGGGACTTCTGGGGCCCCGCACCCCCGTGAGCACAGGCCCCATGGGGCAAGGAGACAGCCCCTTGCAGGGGGATCACCCACATCAGACTGTGCCTCTGTCTCCAGCCAAGTGTCTGCCATGGGTTGGGGTGAGCTGTGCCTACCAGAGATGCCACAGAGGCCTCTGACCCCGAGAAGCTTGGCACAGCCCCGAGGTGGAGGGCTGCGGCCCCCAGACCCATGCTCTGGAGCAGAGGGCCCTGGAGCACCCATGATGGGCCCAGACCCTGGCTGAGGAGCCTGCGGTCCATCCCTGGGGCCTGTGTGTCCCCAGGTTGCCCTGAGCTGGGGCAGCAACCCAGGAGCCCCTCCCCAGAGTAGGTTTCTGTAGCCGGAGGTTGGCTGGGCAGCTTGACAGCTCCAGGCTGGCCCAAATACAGCCAGCAGACACCCAGCCTCAGCTGCGGGGTCCGTGTGGCTCTCGGCGTCCACAGGGAGAGGTCGAGGATGCAGCCCTGGGAGCCTCTGGAGCCCCCTCAGGCCCTCGGCCCTCCCCTCCACCGGACACTCCCGCACAAAGGCCTGAGCAGCAGCAGCTCCCTCCGCCGGGCTGACATCTCAGCCCTCCCTGTTCAGATGGCAAACTGTGGAGGCAGAGACGCCAAAGAACACACGGCGACCCAGCGGGACGGGCCTCTGGGCCCCGAGGCCCCCTCTGTCCTGACACAGGGAGGAGACTAAACACGGTGTGTGTGTGTTGAGGGGGTCCAAACGCGAGCCCTGCCCCTCCTCAAAGCGCCCACTGTGATCCCCACGTCACATGTGGCCCCGAGAGGACAGTTCCTGACGGCCCAGACACTGAAGATTACAAGGCATGGAGATCTGGGGCCCTGGAGCCTGGACTGCTGGGTGGGCGCCATAGGGCCATGGAGGCCTCCGCAGGGTGCTGCCAGGGCCTGTCCTGGACTGCCCACAAGTAAGACCCCAGGGCCCCTGCAGGGGTTGCGTGCTTCGCCTGGGGAACTCCATAGTTACTTTCTGAGATGTTCCGTGCGGCACGCTGCTCCCTGCACATGCTGTGTGTCTGTGTGTGGATCCCACATGCCTGAGACGGCCTCTCGGCATCTGCCTGCTGCTGTGCGTCTGTGTCTATGTGTTTATGGATTTCAAACTTGCTTTTGGCAATGAATCAAATGAAATCAGTATTTTGAATTATGCATGCATATGTACGTCAAGCAGAACACTTACAAAGGCATTAAGGATAACAAGACTGTTTGGATACACACAAAAAATGCAAAATCTGGCAGGATGAGTGGCCATGTGATCTCAGCTACAATGTACTGTGTTATGTCCAGTAAACTCAAAGGCTTTTTACAAAGCTTGACTTGCAACAGCAAAGCACAATTTAATTAAACTGGCCCAGAAGTCAAAAGAAGGAAAACATTGGCTGCAAAGCTCAATCACAGCTGCTTGTGTTTTTAATTATAAATAATACAAGTCAGCAACATGCATCCAAAACTTACAGGAACCTTCAAACCATCCCTGATATGTGAAGACATTTAGTTCAAACATGGGTTAGGGATAGGGTCAGGGTCAGGGTCGGGTGGGGTCAGGGTCAGGGTTAGGATCAGAATTATGGTCAGGACTAGAGTCAGTATCACAGTCAGGGTTAGAATCAAGGTCATAAGGTCAGGGTTAGGTTTATGGTCAGGGTCATGGTCAGGGTTAGCATTAGGGTATCAGTATGATAGGGTCAGGTTCTGGGTTAGGGTGAGAGCCTGGGTTAGCATTAGAGTCATGTTCATGGTCAGTGTTAGTGTTAGGATCAGGTTGAGGGCCAGGCTTGGGTCAGGGTCAGGGTCTTAGTCACAGTGCCACAGTGAGGGTCGGTGATACAATTCGGGTTAAGGTCAGGGTCAGTTAGTGTTAGGATCAGGTTGAGGGCCAGATGTGGGTCGGGGTCTTAGTCACAGTGTCACAGGGAGGGTGGGTGATACAATGCGGGTTAAGGTCAGGGTCAGTGTTAGGGCCAGGGCTAGTGTCAGATTATTGGTAGGGTCAGTGTTAGGTAGAGGATCAGGCTTAGTGTCAGGGTCATAGTGAGGATGAGTGTTACGGGGCTCCTAGGCACTGGGGCAGCTGATGAAGAGCACTGGGCTAAGGTCATCCGCACTTCCTGCAAATGCCACTGCAGCTGTGGGTATCTGGAACCCCACCCACCCCGCATGCCTTGGCAGAAGACCCTGCCTTGACTCAGAGAAGGCCTCTGAGAACAGCTCTTTGTAGAAATCAGTGCCTGGATGACACCTGCTTCTCCCAGGAAGCATCAGCTGTCTAGGTTCATGCTGTGAGGCACAGAAACACAGAACTACCCACCCTTGGCTTCAGCCCCAAGCATCTCAGAGGCCAGAGCCATGCTCCACGGCCCCCAGCCCACCCAGTTTCACCGTCTGCCTTCTCTCCAAACAGTGAGCACTCTCTAATTTCTACTCAATGTCAAGTGTTGGTAGAGATGTTTTATCTCAAGCATAAGAACACATGCCTTAGCCAGGCACAATGGCTCATGCCTGTAATCTCAGCACTCTCGGAGGCCAAGGTGGGTGGATCACCTGAGGTCAGGAGTTCCAGACCAGCCTGGCTAATATGGTGAAACCCCGTCTCTACTAAAAATACAAAAATTAGCCAGGCGTGGTTGCACATGCCTGTAATCCCAGCTACTCCGGAGGCTAAGGCAGGAGAATTGCTAGAATTGCTTGAACCAGGGAGGTTCAAGATCGCTCCATTGTACTCCAGTCTGGGCGACAGAGTGAGACTCAAAAAAAAAAAAAAAGAAAAAGAAAAAGAAAAAAAAAGCACATGCCTTGGTTGAAAGGATTGGCCAGTCAATTACGGTGGACCCTCATTATTCCATGATTCCATATTTGTGGCTTTATTTTTCTCTGCCTCTGTTTGATTTTCTTAAAGTTTTAAAAACGTGTTTGGCCTCTTTCAGCGAAGACCTGGAAAGACAAACATGGAGTTAAGGACAGCTTCCTTGGGCAGGGATGGTTTTGCCCAGTTGGGCGACTCAGCAGTGGATCACTCGAGGTCCTGAGTGGGGTCAAGCCGTCCGTTTTGGCTTCTAAGAGGGCACCTTGCTGCAGTGCCCCTGAAGCAGCAGAACTGCATGGGGCCTGCTGGGCAGGTGGCCTTGGGCAGCCCGAGCTCCCTCAGTGGGTCTCTGCTTCCCGTCTGTCACAGCATCAGGCTTAAACCAAGGGCCTCTGCTTCTCATCATCTGGGTTCCTACTCCACCTGGCTCTGTGCTCTGTGCAGGCATCGGCTGTTCAGGAAGGAGGTGAGCTGGGCAGTGAAAAAAATGAGAGCCACGGCGGGGTGCAATCCTGACCAGAGCCTCCTGTGGCAGCCACCGAAAACACCATGCACTTCGCAGGGGTGTTCTGGCCCACGGTGCACAGCGGAGCTGCATGGCGCTTCCACACAGGGCCTGTCCAGAGCCTGCGGTGAGGCCACCGAGGGTCTCCTGCCCCAAAGAGGGCAGCCAGGGGAAGCAGGAGCCCAGCCTGTGAGAGCTATAGCCATCGGGCAGCCAGCTCACATCACCCCCTCCTAGCCCTTGGCTGTTCAAGGAGGTACCCAGGCCTGGCCAGTGCCATGCCCAGAGCCCATCCCAAAGTCCAGGCACAGGGTCTGAAGGGCAGCGGCCAGGAACTGACCAGCTGATGCCCACCTGGACAAGCAGGAGACAGCCTGGAGGGGCCAGGGCTCAGGGCTGTGGCTGCAGGAGCCAGCACCTGAGGTTAAGCAGGTGTGGGTGTGAAGCCCACTTCTCTACTTCTCTGCATCTTCTGGGGCCTGAAGATGGGCATTGGGTGTCAGCGTCTTCACGATGAATTAGGGAGAGTGCCCAGGCCCTCTCAGAAGGCTGAGTACCAGTACCCCCAGAAGGCTGCAGGAGGGTGAAGGGCAGCTGGGGCACCTGGGCCTGCAGTCTCTGGAAGGGAGGGTAGTCTGAGCAGGGGCCACTCCCTGGCTCATCTGAGGAGCGCAGGGGAAGGTGGGCTGTCCTGAAGTCGCTGGGGTGGTGAGCTGTGAGCTGATTCTCTGTGGACCACGTGGATTCCACATCCACCCGGGCTCCTGGCGAGTGAGGTTTGGGAAGCTCTGTCCTGGTCTGCTCAGGGCTTCCTGGTTCAGCGCTGAAGCCCCACAACCTGGGAAATCCCTCCCGCCTTGGGAAGGCGCCTTGTGAGGGGAGGAATGCGATAGACTGGAAGAAATGTGAAAAGTCCAGAGTGGTCCCCAAATGGGGGCTTGACAGCCACAGAGTTAGTGTGCAGTGGATGCGGCCCCGCCCCTACTCACACACAAGGACGCCCGAGCACACACACACCGCGCAGTGCTCACACGCTGACACACACACCCGAGTGCACACTTGCACACACATCGGAGTACACACGACTCACCTTCCCTAGGCAGGGCCCCTCCAGCCCTCCGGGAGGCCCCACCTGCCCGAAGCCGCCTCTGCAGCGGCGGGGAGGAGGCCCGCTCTGGTGGCGCTCCCGGGGGGACTCCTGCAAGGTGCTGGGTCCCAGATGGCAGGAGGCCGCGGGGCAGGCTGCAGAGACGCGCCGCCCCGGGACTCCGCGGCGGGGGCGAAGGACGGGGGTCCTCGGGTCTTCCCTCCCGGACCCTGACACTCCAAGGCAACGCAGCCTCCCTTCCGCGCCCCCTCCCCGGCTCCCGCCCTCCACGCGCGCCCTCGCGGGGCTCCAGCAGCCGGAGGGGCTCCTGCGCTACCTGGAGGAGTCCGCATCTCCCCTCCTTTGCCCTCTCCGCCGGAGGCCCCGCTCCCCTCCCCGGGCCCGGGCCCATCGCCACGCCCAGATCCCAACGCGGGCGTCTGCAGACCCCAGTCCCGGGCCCGCCACTTCTCCTGGCCTCGCCCTCCGCCCGCTCCAGCCCAGCCGGGACCCCGCCCTCCTGCCCACCACACCCTCCGCACCCACCCCACGCCTTCCGCGCCCACCCAAGGCCCGCCTCTGGGTCGTGCTCCCGGCTAGGCCGTGCCATCTCCCCGCGCACTGCCCAGCCCACGCTCGCCGCCCCCGCCCGCCCACACGCGCAGCCCCTCCGTCGCCCGCCGCGGTCTGCCGCCTCTGCCCTGGCTGGTCCCGGCGCCCGCACCTGCGGCGCACACTCCGCCCGAGCGCGCTCAGGAGCTGGCCGGGAGGCGCCTCCCCAGCGCGCGTCTGGAACCTCGTCCACGCCGCGTATCCCGCGGGGCTGTTGTCCCAACAGGCGGGATCTCTCCAGTCTCCAGCGTGAGCTTGGGGAGCCGTCCGCTGGTTCCCTCGGGCTGCGCGCTCGCCGGGACGGCCGCTGCAGGGAGCGTGTGCTTTCGGGGAAGCCCGGCTTTGCCGCGCACACGCGGGGCCTCGGGATGGCGCTTCTGCTGGGCTCGCCCCGCCTGACCCGGCCTGGCCCTGCGGGGCCCCTCCTTTCTCTCCTGCACCCGAATTCCTTCCCACTCCAGGTGCAAAAAGGAAGGAAAGCAAAGGAGACCCGCATCGTGGGTGCCAGACAGTGAAGCGGTCTGGCATGGCGACCTTCTCCGCCTCCCAGAGACCCTGCGGAGGTCGGGCACCCTGGCTCTTCTGGGGACGCGCCCGTGTCAGCCGCTCTCTGTGCACGGGTGGCCTCTTAGCAGCGCCCACCGCCCCGCAGCTGCAGTGTCTTGCTCTCTCTACTGCATTTCAGAGGCACCGACCGCGGCCCACAGGCTGTCCCTGCCCCATACTCTGGTTCCCTCAGACTAGCTGTGCCCAGCGCCCTCCTGAGACACATCACACACACTCACCTCTGTCCTGGGCCCCTGCTGGGAGCCACAGCGGAAGCTCCCGGTTCTCCCCACCAGCGGCCTGGCCTCTCCCTGTCTACAGGACGGCCCGTGTGTTTCTTCCTCCCGGGACTCCGAGTTGCCTCCTTCCCAGGGGATGAGTGTGGCATGATCTCAGGGCCGTGCTCTGGAGCCTCCCAGAGTGGTGGGTGCAAGAGGGTGGCCTTGGCCCCGAGCCTCCCGCCGTGAGACATGCACAGCCTACCCGATTCCCCCAGAGCCAGTGGGCCACAAACCCCGAGTGTGCGGAGCAAGCCGGGCTGAAGGCCTGGTCCCTGGTCCCACGGCCTCTCCTACTGCCTTCTCCCTGGGACTAAGGTGCCCTCTCTACTGGACAGGACTCCTGACCTCACTGCTGCAAATCCTCCACCGATAGAAACCATTGAATGAAAACATGTGGCGCAAATTCTAGCATCTCCATGGCCCGGGCTTGTATCCAGCTGGCCTTTTTCACAGCAAGTCAACAGCGCAGAAGCCCTGCCTTTCCTGGGGCTTGCAGTGGCTGCGGCCGCCACGCCTCCGTGACCCATCCTGGCTTTCCAAGCTGGCTGCCACCCTGCAGCCACCATACCCAGGCAGTCGCAGCAGCCAGAGGTGCCATTAACAGGTGCCCCGCCCTTCTCAGCAGCCGGGTCTCTCCACGGTGTGCTGTGTGCCTTCCATCTCCCTCAAAGACACCAAGGGAGAGGAAGAGGGTGTCTCCCAAGCACACCCACTCTGGGACTTCTGAACACAAGTGACCATCAGGAGGGGCATCAGCACGTCTCCGTCAGCCCGAGCTGAGGGAGGAGGGCAGCAGTGGCGGGTGGTGACACGTGCTGTGAGTGGGACGAGAAATTGCAGAGTTGGCAACGCCCAGTCACTGGGGCCTGCGTGTGGGGTTGGGGTCAGTTTCCCAGTGGGTGGGACACTGTGTGTTCAGAACTGTGCCTGGGAAGGGTGGACATCCCCACATTATTGATTCAGAAGTAGGCATTCAGAGACGGGAAGTACCTTCCTGAGCCCCAGCACACAGTGGAGAGCCAGCACGGAGGGAGGGGGCAGGTGGATCCCAAGATGCCTGAGGCACTGGCCCTGGTGCACGTGAAGCTTCTCTCAACTACTCTGTCAAACATGGATTAAGGGCTGGAAAGGAGTCTGCAGGTGTCATGAAGGCCCAGTGACATGGTTTGGCTGTGTCCCCACCCAAATCTCATCTTGAATTGTAATCCCCATGTGTTGTTGGGAGGGGCCGGGTGGGAAGTGATTGGATCACTGGGACAGTTTCCCGCATGCCATTCTTGTGATAGTGAGTTCTCACGAAAGCTGATGGTTTTATAAGCATCTGGAAATTCCCTTCTTCCTGGCGCCCTGTGAAGGTGCCTGCTTCTGCTTTGCTGTCCACCATGATTGTTTCCCGAGGCCTTTCCAGCCATGTGGAACTGTGAATCAATTAAACCTCTTTTCTTTGTAAATTACCTAGTCTCTTTTTTTGTTGTTGTTTTGTTTTTTTAGATGGAATTTTGCTCTGTCACCAGGCTGGAGTTCAGTGGCACGATCTTGGCTCACTACGACCTCTGCCTCCCAGGTTCAAGCGATTCTCATGCCTCAGCCTCCTGAATAGGTGAGATTACAGGCACCTACCACCATGCCTGGCTAATTTTTGTATTTTTAGTAGAGACAGGTTTCACCATGTTGGCCAGGCTGGTCTCAAACTTCTGACCTCAAGTGATCGGCCTCCCGAAGTGCTGGGATTACAGGCGTGAGCCATGGCACCAGGTCTTGCTGCTGGTTTGAAGATGCCGGGGCTACAGGTCAAGGAAAGCAGGTGACCTCCAGGAGCTCAGAGAGGCCCCTGGCTGACAGCCAGGAAGGGAACTGGGACCTCAGTCCCACGGCCACGAGGAACTGAATTTTTCCAACAACCTGACTGAGCTTGGAAGAACCTCACGTGAGCCCAGATGAGGACACAGTCTAGCCGACACTTGGACTTCAAATGCTGGCCTTGGGACTGAGGGAATGCATGTCTGTTGCCCCAAGCTACACAGTTTGTGGTTCTTTGTCGTGGCAACCCTAGGGAAGAATACAGATTTTGTTACCAAGAAGTGCGGGGCTGCTGTAATAAATTCCAAAATATGCGGAATTGGCTTTGGCATTAAGAAACTAGTAGAGGCTTGACAACTTTTGAGGCATGTGATAGCAAAAGCTTCGCCTGGCTTGAGGACAGTGTTGGGGGGAAATACGGCAAAGCCTCTGTGAGTGGGGGCTCAGAGGGAAGGGGGGACCATGCTGCTGGACACTGGAGGAAATGTCACAGAGAGGCAGGGAACTTGGCTGAACGTGTTCTGCTACGCGGGAAGCACAGCTGCTAAGCGGTGAACCCGAGGAGGTTTCTGAGCCAAGTGTTGGAAGTGTGGGCTTGTCTTCTCCGTGAGGCTTGTAGTGAAATGCAAAGGAAAGAAACACTGAGGATGGAACTGCAAAAATAAAAAACAACCACCAGCTCTTCATGATTTGAGAAATCCTCAGCCTGCCCAGATAGCAAAAGATGCTAGAATGGCCGGGTGTGATGGCTCAAGCCTGTAATCCCAGCACTTTGGGAAGCTGAGGCAAGCGGTTCACCTGAGGTTGGGAGTTTGAGATCAGCCTGACCAACATGGAGAAACCCTGTCTCTCCTAAAAAAAAAAAAAATTAGCTGGACATGGTGGCGCATGCCTGCAATCCCAGCTACTCAGGAGGCTGAGGCAGGAGAATCACTTGAACCTGGGAGGTGGAGGTTGCGGTGAGCCAAGATCTCGCCACTGCACTCCAGCCTGGGCAACAAGAGTGAAACTCGATCCCAAAAAAAGAAAAAAAAAAAAAAAAGGTAGAACGAGGAGCACCACTGTTGGGAAAGTGTGACCTGGAGAGAAGGCCAGGCAGTAAGTGGACAGTGGTTCGCTGTGTGACTCATGGTGCATTCTGCCCTTTCAGCAGAGGCCAGCAGTCAACATGGGGTTGGCCAGCAAAGCTCTGTGGAGGACCCTCTTGTCTAATGGCATTGATCCCTGTGACATGTACAGGAGACTCACAAGGATTTTGAGACTGTTAGATCAGCAGAAACATTTCCAGCTTGGATGAAAGGTGCGGAACCAGGGCAGACTGACAAAGGGCTGTTGGAATCCCAGCATCCTACAGGCAGGAAACAGGCTGATGGAGCTACTGGACTGCAGACAGGTTCTACCCCTAAAGAAAAAGGATGACCCCACAGGTGGGACACTGGCTTAAAAGAGGCGAAAGCCTTGAATCACAGAAAATTATTATCAGGTCCTGAAACCTCATGAAATTTGTTCTGCTGGATTTCAATATTGCTGGGGAATGGTGATCCCATTTTATCTTTTCTTTTTTTCTTTTTTTTTTGAGACAGAGTTTCGCTCTTGTTGCCCAGGCTGGAGTGCAACCTCCAGATCCTTTAAGTGATTCTCCTACCTTATCCTCCCGAGCAGCTCGGATTACAGACACGCACCATCATGCCCAGCTAACTTTTTTTATATATACAAATATTTAGTAGAAACGGGGTTTCTCCATGTTGGTCAGGCTGGTCTCAAAGTCCCAACCTGAGGTGATCTGCCCGCCTCAGCCTCCCAAAGTGCTGAGATTACAGGCATAAGCCACCATGCCCAGTCTCTTTTTATTTAATTGAGAATAGTTTTAGGCTGGGCCCGCTGGCTTATGCCTGTAATCCCAGCACTCTGGGAGGCCGGGGCAGGAGGACTGCTTGAGGGCAGGTGATTGAGATTAGCCCGACCGGGCATGGTGGCTCACGCCTGTAATCCCAGCACTTTGGGAGGCTGAGGTAGGCAGATGGCCTGAGGTAGGGAGTTCAAGACCAGCCCGGCTAACATGGTGAAATCCCATCTCTACTAAAAACACAAAAATCAGCTGGGCATGGTGGCGCATGCCTGTAATCCCAGCTACTTGGGAGGCTGAGGCAGGCAAATTGCTTGAACCCAGGAGGTAGAGGATGCAATGAGCCGAGACGGTGCCACTGTACTCCAGCCTGGGTGACAGAGTGAGATTCCATCTCAAAAAAGGAATAGTTTTAGGTTCACAGAATAGTTGAGTAGAAGATACAGAGAGTTCCCATATACCCCAGCTTACACACTCAACGTCCCCTAACATAAACATCCCCCACCACAGTGGTACATTTATTACAGTCAATGAGCCCGGCTTGACACAGCATCAGCCAACGCTTACATGAAGGGTCACTCCCGATGTTGTACATCCTAGGGGTTTTGACAAGCGTACGATGGCATGCATCCATCGAGAGCATCACGCAGAGCACTGTGCCTGCCCTCAACTCCTCTGCACTGCCTGCTGGCCCCTCCCCTGCAGTGCCTGGCCACCACTGATCTTTTCCTGGTCTCCAGAGTGGAGCCTGTTCCAGCGTGTGCCCCGGCTGGAATCATGCAGCACGTAGCCTTCTCACACTGGCTTCTTTCACTCAGCGACATGCGTTCACGTTTCCTGCATTTCCTTTCATGACCTGATGGCTCATTTATTTTGAGCACTGAATAATACTCCATTGTCTGGATGGGCCACAGTTGATTCATTCACCTGCTGAAGCCCATCTTGGCTGCTTCCACATTTGGACAATTATGAATAAAGCTGCCATAAACATTCCTGTGCAGCTTTCTGTGTGAACCTGTTTTTAATTTACGTGGTAAATACCAGGGAGCATGATTGCTGGATCATTTGGTAAAAGCATGTTTAATTTTCTAAGAAACCGCCCAACTGTCTTCCAAAGTGGCTGTACCATTTTGCACTTCCACCAGCAACGGATGAGGGTTCCTGTGGCTCCACGCCCGCCCCAGCAGCCGGTGGTGCGTGTTGGGATTCTGGCTGTGCAGCAGGCGCTGGCGGCCCCTCTCTGTTGTGATTTGCAGCTCCCTAATGGCACACGACACAGAACATCTCTTCAGATGCTTACTGCCATCTGCACATCTATTTGGTGAGGTGTTTGTTACGGTCTTTTACTCGTTTTCACTTGGGTTTTTAATTTTGATGAGTTTTAAGAGTTCAAAAAAAGTTTTTAGATTGTTTAGTATTGTTATTAGAGATGAGGACTGGCTTGGTTGCCCAGGCTGGTCTCAAACTTACGGCCTCAAAGAATCCTCCTCCATCTCAGCCCCCTGAGTTGTTGGGAGCCGCCTGGCTTCAAGGGTTGTTTTTATATTTTGGATAAAGTCCTTTGTCAGACGTCTTTTGTCTGTGGCCTGTCATTTCATTCTCCTGACAGTGTCATTCACAGAACATTAAGTTTTAAAATTGCATAAAGTATAGCTTGTCAATTCATTCTTTTTTTTAAAATGACCATTTTATTTTATTTTTATTTATTTATTTATTTATTTATTTATTTTTGAGACGGAGTTTCGCTCTTGTTACCCAGGCTGGAGTGCAATGGCGCGATCTCGGCTCACCGCAACCTCCGCCTCCTGGGTTCCAGCAATCCTCCTGCCTCAGCCTCCCGAGTAGCTGGGACTACAGTCACGTGCCACCATGCCCAGCTAATTTTTGTATTTTTAGTAGAGACGGGGTTTCACTATGTTGACCAGGATGGTCTCGATCTCTCGACCTCGTGATCCACCCGCCTCGGCCTCCCAAAGTGCTGGGATTACAGGCGTGAGCCACCGCGCCCAGCCCAATTCATTCTTTCATAGATCATGGCTTTGGTATTATATCTAAAAAGCCATCACCAAGGGAATGTAAATTAGACACAAATTGACCACTAGGGAGAACAGTTTGGATGTTCCTCAAAAAACTAAAAAAGAGAGCTACCATATCACCCAACAGTCCCACTGCTGGGTATACACCCCAAAAAAAGAAGTCAGCATGTCAGAGAGGTACCTGCACCCACGTTTCCTGCAGCAGTGTCCACAATACACACAATCTGGAAGCAACCCAAGGGTCCATCGACAGACCAATGGATAAAGAAGGTATGCACACATACACACAATGGAGGACTATGGCCATCAGAGAATGAGATCCTCTCATCTGCAACAATACAGACGGACCTGGAGATTGTTAAGTAAAACAAACCAAATACAGAAAGACAAACCGCCTATTTTCACTTATTTGTGGAAGCTAAAAATTAAAACAATCGAAATCATGGAGATAGCAGAAGGATGGTCACCAGAGGCTGGGAAGGGTAAGTGAGATCTTGGGGAGGAGGCAGGAATGGCTAATGTGTAGGAAAATATAGTTAGAAAGAAGGAATATGCCCTTTGATTTGACAGTACAACAGGGTAACTACAGTCAATAATTTAATTGTACATTAAAAATAACTAAGAGTATAATTGGATTGTTTTTAACAAAGGATAAATGCTTGAGGGGATGGAGACCCCATTTACCCCGATGTAATTATTATGCACTGCATGCCTGTTATGAAAACAGCTCACGTGCTCCATAAACACCTGTTACATACCCACAAATATTAATAAATGAGTGGAAAAAAATTATAAGCCGTCATCTTACCAAAGGTAACCTGCATTTTCTCCAATGACATATTCCAGTTTGCATTTTATCAAGGGCCATCCCTTTTAGTAATTTTTTTTTTTTGAGATAGAGTCTCACTCTGTTGCCAGGCTGGAGTGCAGTGGCGTGATCTTGGCTCACTGCAACCTCTGCCTCCCAAGTTCAAGCGATTCTCCTGCCTCAGCCTCCTGAGTAGCTGAGATCACACTCACCACTACACCCAGCTAATTTCCTATTTTTAGTAGAGACATGGTTTCACCATGTTGGCCAGGCTGGTCTTGAACTCCTGACCTCAAATGATCCACCCGCCTTGGCCTCCCAAAGTGGTGGGATTACAGGTGTGAGCCACCGCACCCAGCTCCTTTTGTTTAGAGTGTGGGGCCTGTGTCGGATTTCTTTCGCACATGTGGATGTCTAGCTGTCCCAGCACCACTGTTGAAGTGTCTTTTCTGCATTGTGCTGCCTTTGAATCTTCTCAGATGAGTCGACTGTATTTACATGGGGCTATTTCTGGGTCCTCTAATCTACTCTATTATTTGTCTCTCCTTTTCCCAGTAACACGCTGGCTTGGTAATAGCAGCTCTCCGGTGAGTCTTCTGGTCAGGCGGCATCAGTCCTCCAGCTCTGTTCCTCTCCTTTAGCATTGACTGACTATTCTGGGTCTTTTGTCTCTCCACATAAACTTTAGGATCATTTGTTAATATCCACAAAATAACTTGCAGGGATTCTGACTCAAATTGCATTGAATCTATAGATCAAGGTGGAAGAACATGTTGAAAATACTGACTCTTCTTATCCATGAACATGGAATTTTTCTCCATTTCTTTGGTTCTTTTGTTCCTTTCATCAGGGTTTTGTAGTTTTTCTCATATATATATATATATAAAGTACACATTTTTTTAGACTTGTATCTAAGTAGTATAAAAGTATTTTGTTTTTAATTTCAAATGCACTCATCCCTTGTTGGTATATAGGAAAGCGACTGACTTGTATATTCTAAAATCTTGAACAGTTGTTTATTATTCTAGGGGCATTTCTTTGATCCTCTTTTTATACTTTCTACCTGGAAAATGTCATTTGTGAACCAAGACAGTTTGTTTCTTCTTTCAGTATCATTAAACTTTAACTTCCTTTTCTTGCCCTGTTCCAACCGTTGGAGCTTCAAGTGCGGAAAGGAGGTGGTGAGAGCGGACGTGCGGGCCTCGGCCGTGATATCAGCGGGAAAGTTCCTACATTCTCACTACTGTACAGCATGTTAACCGTGGTGACAGCGGACGTGCGGGCCTCGGCCGTGATATCAGCGGGAAAGTTCCTACATTCTCACTACTGTACAGCATGTTAGCCGTGGCGAGAGCAGACGTGCGGGCCTCAGCCGTGATATCAGCGGGAAAGTTCCTACATTCTCACTACTGTAC
>PVKV010036721.1:0-15451 GCA_004027835.1 Alouatta palliata
TGTTTTTTGGTAAATTGCTACATTGGGGGAAACAAAATTCAGGCTTAACCAAATATAAACAGCCAATTAACCTTTTAATTACATAACCAGGAAATTTCCATCTTGATTGTACTAATTAAGAAACTACGGGCCGGGCGCGGTGGCTCATGCCCGTAATCCCAGCACTTTGGGAGGCCGAGGTGGGTGGATCACGAGGTCAAGAGATCGAGACCATCCTGGTCAACATGGTGAAACCCGTCTCTACTAAAAATACAAAAAAATTAGCTGGGCGTGGTGGCGTGCGCCTGTAGTCCCAGCTACTCGGGAGGCTGAGGCAGGAGAATTGCTTGAACCCTGGCGGCGGAGGTTGCAGTGAACTGAGGTCGCGCCACTGCACTCCAGCCTGGCGCCTGGTAACGGAGTGAGACTCTGTCTCCAAAAAAAAAAAAAAAAAAAGAAACTACGTAACAGTACCTAACCAATTACTGAATTTGTTTTTCTTAATTATACACCTTATAAAACTCTTTCCTTCCATAGATCATAAAGTACAAACCACAGCTGGGTGCTCTACAATTTTTGAATTCGATTAAATTATTTATTATTTTAGTGGTGACTGCCATAAATTTTTAATAGAAGAAAAGAAAAACTGAAAATCTCACGGACCATTCAGGAACCCTCATCCATTCATGAACCTGTTCCCATTCACTAACCTGCACCCCAGTCAGGGTTCTCCCGTAATAACCCTTCCGTAGTCCCTGCATAATCTGGGACAGATGTGGCGCCGCGGGTGCAGAGCTGCCCAGAGAGGGCTCCAGGCCAGGCCACAGTCACTGCTCAGGGAAGAGACAGGACGCCTGGGTCCCAGCTGTCAGCGCAGCCGCCATCTTACGGCTGAAGGGCACTGAGGCCCAGCTGGGCAAGGAGAACTCTAGGTGCAGATTGTGGCGCTCACTGCGCGGAGGCCTGAGTCCCGCCACAGCTCCTTCCCTTTCTCGGGGTGTTTGAGTGGCACTCTCACCATTTCTAGGCTTCCAGGGGGTCCCAGCGTCTTAGGTGTGGATCTCCCAATACCTTCAGGTCACAGGGCCACAGAAACCGAGGTCACAGAGCAGTGAAGACGAGACCTGGAACTCGGGCTGCAATGGGAAACAACGGTCCCGCCCCACATCCCGGAAGCCGCCCTTTCCGCTCCAGCTGCGTGTCTGATTGGACGGTTCCAACCCAGCGTTCCTGATTGAATGGTGCTTAAATCCCCGCCCCCTCAGGCCCTGAGTGACGGAAGATGAGATCAGATGCTGGGCTGGATGTAGAGTGACAGGCCAGGGGCCGTGGTTTAAGCCTGTAATCTCTCAGCGCTATGGGAGGCCGAGGAGGGTGGATCACCAGAAGTCAGGAGCTGGAGACCAGCCTGGCCAACATGGCAAAATCCCGTCTCTACTAAAAATAAAAATTAGCTGGGTGTGGTGGCGGGCGCCAGTAATCCCAGCTACTCTGGAGGCTGAGGTATGAGAATCACTTGAACCCAGGAGGCAGAGGTTGCAATGGGCCAAGATTGCCCACTGCACTCCAGCCTGGGTGATAGAGCAAGATTCTGCTACATTGAAGTACAGCTCTGATGTCAGGGGAGGGAAGGGGCTGAACAAATCTTTTCTGCCAAAAGTGAAAAAAGAACCTTTCCCTACCAACATCTCTCTTCATCTCTGAGGAAGGAACAGATAGTAGCCATAGAAAAAGAGAGGACAACAAGAATAAAACAACCACAGGTAGACCACTGCTGGCCACTTGTTGCCCACGTTTCTTCCAGAGATCAGACGAACAAAGAATGAGAAGTGCACAGGAGAAGAAACCTCTATGTATTCAACTCTGTGCAGTCTTGACCTCCAAAGTTTGGATATGAAGAAAATAGACTAAAGGCAAACTTACTTTTCCATTTGGTCTTGGCCCTAATAGTCAGGCTGTGGTTATCTGTTGTCTCATGTGACTGGGGGAGCTATGTGAGTATAGGCACCAATTTCATGTATACATGTCCATGTATATCTCTGCATTACTCAGCATTCCCTTATGAGGCATCCAACTTTAACTCGGGGAAAATAAGTACCTAATAGTGTGTACCTACTGTTAGAAGGGAACTAGTAATCAACCTGTCACTGAATCCTAGCATCCCATCTGCACTGGGTGCATGCATTAGTTAGCTATTGCAGCATAACGAATCATTCCAAACTTATTTGCTCATAATTGAGATGCTCAGCTATTTAGGCTGGGCTCAGTGAGGCCATTCTTTTTGTCTCAGCTGAGCTCCTCCAGACATGTATCTTCAGCTGTTTGTTGAATAAGCAGCTGTGCTTCTGGGGATGAGCTTCTGCTTCTGAGGCTGTCAGCAGGGACACCTTGCTTCCTTTCCCCATGGTATCTTATCTTCCAGCTGGCTAATATGGGCCACTTTTCACGGAGATGGCAGCATTCTGAAAGAAGAAAAAACGGAAGCATTCAAGACCTTTTGATCCTTGGTCCCAAACTAGTACATTGTCATGTTCACAGGTTTCTACTGCTCTAAGTGAATAAGGCCAGCACAATCTAGGGTTTGGGAAACACTGTGGTGGATCTTGATAGGAACAGATTTAAAAGCACCAGGCAATGGGCATGGATACAGAAAAAACTAAAAACTGCTACAATTTTTGAAGTCAATATCATTCTGCCTTTTTGTTGTTGTTGTTGTTGTTGTTGTTTTTTGCATATGTGGTTTATAAAACTCTTTCACATCAAGAATCTTGTCCAAAGACACAGAGCAACTAAGTGGCTGGGCCGAGACTCAGGATCAACTCTGTCTGACTCCAAACCCATGCACCTCTGTAGATGACACTGCTAAATCAGCTGCCCTAGACTCTTAAAATCCTGGAGAGTGACACTTCTACAATAGAAGCCAGATTCTTTTTATCTTATTTTATATTAATTTATTCAACTTCTTTTGAGACAGGGCGTTGCTCTGTCACCCAGGCTGGAGTGCAGTGGTGCAATCTTGGCTCACTGTAACATCTTCCTCCCAAGTTCAAGTAATTCTCCTACCACAGCCTATCAAGTAGCTGGAATTTCAGGTGCTTGTCACCACGCCTGACTAATTTTTGTATTTTTAGTAGAAATGGGGTTTCATTATGTTGACCAGTCTGGTCTCAAACTCCTGACCTTAAGTGATCTGCGTACCTCAGCCTCCCAAGGTTCTGGGCTTACCAGTGTAAGCCACAGCACCCAGCCCACATTTCTTTTAAATTTTTGCCAATATAGTACTGTTTATCATTGGGAATAATGCTCTCAAGAATTTTCAAAAGCACACAGTGACTCACACCTATAATCCTAGCATTTCAGGAGGCTGGTATGAAAGAATTACATTAACTCAAGAATTCAAGTGCAGCCTGGGTGACATAGTAAAAACCTATCTTTATAAAAAATAATTTAAAAATTAAGGCTAGGCGCGGTGGCTCACGCCTGTAATCCCAGCACTTTGGGAGGCCGAGGCGGGTGGATCACGAGGTCAAGAGATCAAGACCATCCTGGTCAACATGGTGAAACCCCGTCTCTACTAAAAATACAAAAATTAACTGGGCATGGTGGCACGCACCTGTAGTCCCAGCTAGTTGGGAGGCTGAGGCAGGAGAATTGTTTGAACCCAGGAGATGGAGGTTGCAGTGAGCCGAGATCTCACCATTGCACTCCAGCCTGGGCAACAAGAGCAAAACTCCATCTCAAAAAAAAAAAAAAGAGTTTAAATGGGCAAAGAATGATTCGCAGATTGGGCAGTCTGTGGATCCAGAGCAGGCTCAGAGAAAATGCACATATCCACATGGCAAAAAAAGATTTACAAACAGAAAAGGCATTGACATACACAGTGGGAGTGAGGTACAGAAACAGACAGATTGATTACAGCTTAAGATTGGCCTTACTCAAACATGGTTTGAACAGCTGATATCCTTTTGTTGCCAATAACACAGTTGTTGGTATAAGAGTGGGTTACAGTCTGTTTACATATCCAGTTAGGTTTTAGTTTACTATGTACAGAAAACTATTGACAAAAATTAAACAGAAAATAAAAGGCAGCTTTTGGCTATAATTGATTTAACAATTTCTCTCTTTCGGTCATCTCGATTTTTAGAGATAGACCAAAACTTTAGACATTGATATCATTCTGTCACCATCAAAATTGTATCTATTTAGTCTCAAATCCCACTGTGAAATAGCAGAACTGTGGGTTTTGTAAAATGAAAACAAGGACTTTAGGTTTTTATTTCTAAAATGAATTACTGTAGAAATTTTTTGTTAAAATCTGCTGTTTACAGAATAGAACAAAACCTGGACTGATTTAGGATCTACCTATTTCCTTACATTTTTTGTTTGATTATGTCACATTTAGTATGAGTGACTCCATAGAATAATGGATTTAAAAAGAATTCTCAGATTTTCTTCATGCTTTTTTCCAGATAATTTTATTCTCCACCACAGGCTATTTTTTTTAACCATTGACTCACTTTGCCTGACATCATACAATATGTATTATTTTATTTCAAGTTTGTCTTATCTGGCAGGTTTATGAGATACATCCACAGTTTGTGATTTAGTAGTTCTGTTTTTTTTTTTTCTTTTTCCCCCTATGGCTGGGTAGTATTCTCTTGGATGAATGAGATACAATTTGTTTGTCTATTTTTCTAGAGATGGATATTTAAGTTGTTTCCTGCTTTAAGCTATTATGACTAAAACATCTATAAACATTCTTCTGCAAATACGTTTTGGTATATAATTAAATTAAATTTCTTTATTAGCATTTAAGTGACATCTCTTTACATTTCTTAGTGGTTTCTCCAGGGATTACCAAATGCATCTGTAACATATCACAATTTACCTAGAGTTTATACTGTACTATTTTAATAAATGTAAAATATGAAAACCTTGCTGTTGAAGAATTTCAATTACCTCCTTCTATTCTTTGTGTTATTCACATATTTTACATCTACACATTATATATATCACAATACTGTATTATAATTTTTTTCTTAGGTAGTCATAAGTCTTATAAAGAAATTGAGAGGAAATGATATTTATAAACATTTGGAAGCAGATACTTTTGGGCTATGTAAATACATTGTTTCTTCTTTAAATTTTACTGACAATTTTTGCATTTTAAAGTACATCTTGTCTATAGTAATTATTACTGTGGGGTCTTAGTGGTGATTTTCTATTTTGCATTATCTGTCTACATTGATTAGTACTTGGAGTTTTATAATGAAGTTTTTTTTCTTTTTCTTATTTTTTTCTCCATCTGTATGGATTCATGGATATTTATTTTATTCTTTGGGTTTTAATCCAATGCTATTAATATTTATTGTGTTTCTCACATTTTTCAAGCTTGGGCTCCTGGGAAGTCTTTCAGGTTGATTTTCTCTGACATGGCTGCTTCTGTTGTTTATAAAGCACTTTCAAACTTTTTGGCTTCACAATATTCTACCTTAACTTACATTTTCCGCTCCAGTGCTAGAATTATCTATTATGACAAGTAGTCTTGCTTTTTATAAAATTGAAGAACAGTACTTAGAAACCATGATATGAGAGCCAGGTATGTTCATTAATTCTGAAGTGTTGCTGCTTCTGCAACCTCTCAGCAAACAGAGTTTGGAAAGGTACATATTAATATTGACTCCTGTATGAACACATCTCTCTATTTCTCTCTCTCTCAATAGATATGTTATGAAACATGCATTTATCCAAATATTCTCAACTCCAATCTACAATTCTCCTTTTATTCAACTTCAGAGAGAAGCAGGCACTAATTACATCTCAAAATAATAAAAGCTATTTATGACAAACCCACAGCCAATGTCATACTGAATGGGCAAAAACTGGAAGCATTCCCTTTGAAATCTGGCACTAGACAAGGACGTCCTCTCTCACCACTCCTATTTAATATAGTACTGGAAGTTCTAGCCAGAGCAATCAGGCAATAAAAAGAAATAAAAGATATTCAATTAGGAAAGGAAGAAGTCAAATTGTCTCTATTTGCAGATGACATGATTGTATATTTAGAAGATCCCATCGTTTCAGCCCAAAATCTCCTGAAACTGATAAGCAACTTCAGCAAAGTCTCAGGATACAAAATCAATGTGCAGAAATCACAAGCATTCCTATACACCAATAACAGACTTAAGGAGAGCCAAATCAAGAACGAGCTGCCATTCACAATTGCCACAAAGAGAATAAAATGCCTCGGAATAAAACTAACAAAGGATGTAAAGGACCTTTTCAAGGAGAACTCCAAACCACTGCTCAAAGAAATAAGAGAGGACACAAAAATATGGAAAAACATTCCATGCTCATGGCTAGGAAGAATCAATATTGTGAAAATGGCTATACTGCCCAAAGTAATTTATAGATTCAATGCTATCCCCATCAAGCTACCTATGACACTCTTCACAGAACTGGAAAAAAACCACCTTAAACTTCATATGGAACCAAAAGAGAACCCGCATAGCTAAGTCAATTCTAAGCAAAAAGAGCAAGGCTGGAGTCATCATGCTACCTGACTTCAAACTATACTACAAGGTTACAGTAATCAAAACAGCATGGTACTGGTAGCAAAACAGACCTAGAGACCAATGGAACAGAACAGAGGCCTCGGAGGCAACGTCACACATCTACAATCATCTGATCTTTGACAAACTGACAAAAATAAGCAATGGGGAAAGGATTCCCTGTTTAATAAATGGTTCTGGGAAAACTGGCTAGCCATGTGCAGAAAGCAGAAACTGTATCCCTTCCTAACACCTTACATTAAAATTAACTCCAGATGGATTAAAGACTTAAACATAAGACCTAACGCCATAAAAACCCTAGAAGAAAACTTAGGCAAAACCATTCAGGACATAGGCATAGTCAAGGACTTTATGACTAAAACACCAAAAGCATTGGTAACAAAAGACAAAAATAGACAAATGGGACCTAATCAAACTCCACAGCTTCTGTACAGTAAAAGAAACAATCATTAGAGTGAACCGGCAACCAACGGAATGGGAAAAAATTTTTTCAATCTACCCATCTGACAGAGGACTTATATCCAGAATCTACGAAGAGCTGAAACAGATTTAGAAGAAAAAAATAAAAAATAAAAACCCATTCAAAAGTGGACAAAGGATATGAATAGACACTTTTCTAAAGAAGACATATATGGGTCCAACAAACATATGAAAAAATGCTCATCATCACTGGTCATTAAAGAAATGCAAATCAAAACTACATTGAGATACCATCTCACACCAATTAGAATGGCGATCATTAAAAAATCAGGAGACAACAGATGCTGGAGAGGATGTGGAGAAATAGGAATACTTTTACACTGTTGGTGGGAGCGTAAATTAGTTCAACGATTGTGGAAGACAGTGTGGCGATTCCTTAAGGATCTGAAATAGAAATTCCATTTGACCCAGCAATCACATTACTGGGTATATATCCAAAGGATTATAAATCATTCTATTATAAAGACACATGCACACGTATGTTCATTGTGGCACTGTTTACAATAGCAAAGACTTGGAACCAACCCAAATGCCCATCGATGATAGGCTGGACAGGGAAAATGCGGCACATATACACCATGGAATACTATGCAGCCTTAAAAAACGATGAGTTCATGTCTTTTGTAGGAACATGGATGAACCTGGACACCATCATTCTCAGCAAACTGACACAAGAACAGAAAACCAAACACCGCATGTTCTCACTCATAGGTGGGTGTTGAACAATGAAAACACATGGACACAGGGATGGGAACATCATACACTGATGTCTGTTGGGGGGTAATAGAGGAGGGACAGTGGGAGGAAGGGAGCTGGGGAGGGATAACATGGGGAGAAATGCCAGATATAGGTGATGGGGATGGAGGCAGCAAACTGCATCGCCATGTATGTGCCCATGAAACAATCCTGCATGTTCTTCACATGTACCCCAGAACCTAAAGTGCAATAAAAAAAAAAAAGTACCAGGTTTTACATTAAAGTTAAATTACAAAAATTATCATTATAACATGTAATCAAGACTAATAAAAATGGATTTGAATGCAAAGTGTGGAAGAACAGTAAAATTTTAAAATAAAAAATTATAAGGCATAAAATGTACATTTTTGCTAGGAATAAAAGATTGTCTTAAATTTAATAAAATCAAAGTTTCAAGCAAATTTTTAAAGTACCGTAAAAACGAATTTTGCAAAAGAAAACTGTGTAAGCATATTTAAATTCAAGGAAATATCATATGTTTTTTCTTTAACTTAAAGATTTAAATAAAAGCACAAGGTTTTTAAAAGATGCTAACTTTTTAGTAAAATCTGTAAAAGATTATAACAGATTTGTAAAAATCTCACTTCATGGTAAAACTGATTAAGATTAAATAGAATTGTCTATAAGGTTTTATTGAATTTGAGTTTAACATTAGTAGTAAATTAATGCAAGAGTAAAATTTGGCTTTCTCTTTTAAACAGGATTTTTATATAATAGTAAGGGCTAATAAAAGGTTTTTGCTTTTTCAAATTTTTAATTCTTCATGTTGGCAAAACAAATAACTTACAATAATTTAAAATTCTATTGTATAACATTAAGTGTTTCAGACTTTGAACATATTTAAGAAGCTCCCCAAAATCAAACCTAAGTCTCAAGGTAGTCTTTCCTGATGCCTGGCTTTTTGGTGCTACAAAGAGCCACTGAAGCATCCAAAGAAAGGCAATTTAACAGGATTATTTAACATGTTTAGGTACATGGGATTGTAAAAAAGATGTCTAATTGTTTTCAGGTTATATTTGAGTATGTAATATTAACATATGTTTCAAAACCATATGGGATGCCTCAATCACAATTAAGATTATTATATTGGATTATTGTAAACTAAAAAGATAACCAAATTTTTTTGTCAATCATGTTTCTAACTGTAACTCTGGACATTTTGTCATTGGCAGACGATTATCTTGTTTTAATCCTCTTAAAAGTGGTTTATAATCAGCTGTGGGACTTTAACAGGCGCTCTCAAATGCAGGTTTCTGATAAAAGTACAGAACTCATAAAAAGCTAAATGTTTATGAATATCAAGCAGAACAAAGTTAATGAAATAAATTAAGCTAATAGGAAATTAAACCAATGGTTTTAACTTTCCCTTAAAACACTGTTAATTCTTATTTTGTTTTTCAGAGTCAAAAAGAAACTTTCTTAAAAGCTTTTAACAACTGAGCAAGGTATACTGCAGTAAACATAATTTGGACCATTTCTATTTCTCTCTGCCTGGTTCTGCTAACAATAAAAAACTAGTTATAAGTATTCTTAACTTACGACAATACAGTTGTTTCCATCAGTAAAACAAAAATCCTTTTTTTTTTTTTGTTTGTTTGTTTAGATGAATCTTGCTCTGTCTAGCTGGAGTGCAGTGGCACAACCTCAGCTCACTGCAACTTCCACCTCCTGGGTTCAAATGATTTTCCTGCTTCAGCCTCCTGAGTAGCTGAGACTATAGGTGTGTGCCACCACAACCAGCTAATTTTTGTATTATTAGTAGAGACAGGGTTTAACCATGTTGGCCAGGATGGTCTTGATCTCTTGACCTCGTGATCCACCCACCTCAGCCTCCCAAAGTGTTGGGATTACAGGAGTGAGACACTGCACTCAGCTGAAAAATCCATTTTGTTATGCAATGAAACACAATAGAAAAATACTAGTTGTTTTTAACAAGGCTTGAACTGGATGAGTGTGTTTTCCTTTAAGAAATCAAGCTTAACTTGCAAAGCCAGTAACAGCCTCTTGGGAAAATTGGTCTCACACCTTGTCTACACAGTACTCATATGGAACATTTGGCATGTGGTGAGCAAAATAATGTCACTTTCTAACAGGCTCAGGAATGCTATGCTCTTGACATCTGAAAAATACAGGAGTTTACCCAACTCACAGGTATTCAAGGGTACAAACCCCATGGCTTGACCCAGCTTTAAAAAGTCCTAAGATTCCTTTTGGAACAGAGTTCCATTAACAAACAGGCCTATGTAGAGGTGATTGATTATTCTTGCTTCACTATGTTCAAATAGTCAGGCCAACTATAATACTAAAATCTATTTTGCAAACAACTCAGTCTATTGTGAGTTGTTTTTAACAAAGAAAAAAATCTAAAAAATATTATGTTTCAAAACTTACACCTTTCTCATGAACTTCTAGTCTCACTAGTTGTTTTTAAGTTTTTGACTGCATTTTAAACTGACCCTGCTTATTTCTGTAAGTCAGCCAGCAATCTCTGGCTGCAGCTCAGAAAAAAAAAAAAAAAGAGAGAGAAAGTGATGTGTAATGTAAAAATCTAAATAAGCTAAACAAGTATTCTAGTTCTAAGCAATTATTCTGCAAATCCTGCTGGGTGATGGAAATAAATAAAGTGCCAATAACCCAGAGGTTTCTTTTATTATTATTTTTTTTTTTGAGACGGAGTTTCGCTCTTGTTACCCAGGCTGGAGTGCAATGGTTCGATCTCAGCTCACCACAACCTCCGCCTCCTGGGTTCAAGTAATTCTCCTGCCTCAGCCTCCCGAGTAGCTGGGACTACAGGCACGTGCCACCATGCCCAGCTAATTTTTGTATTTTTAGTAGAGACGGGATTTCACCATGTTGACCAGGATGGTCTCGATCTCTTGACCTCGTGATCCACCCACCTCGGCCTCCGAAAGTGCTGGGATTACAGGCATGAGCCACCGCACCCGGCTGGTTTCTTTTATCAGAAAGATGAAGGGAACTAACCAAAGCCAAGCTTCATGCACCCAAATCTTAGCAAGCATAATGATAGCTACCAGTTATCAGGGTATGTCAGCAGCCTCAAAACTTTTAGGCTTTTCTTACCACAATCCCCCTCCTTATCTTATTTCAATGCATGTCCTCTAATAAACCAGACTGTTTCTTTTTGCCTAAAAACTATCAAGTTCCAAGTAGTAATGCAAATGGAATGATGCATAAACACATGTTTCTTCTGAGGACCCTTAAGTCAGTCCTGAAATAAATCCTAGCTGCTGTTTTCTACACATTTCCACTCACCAGTGGGGAGTAGCAAAAAATATCAATGCCTATTCTCCCTAACACGTGTTAGGGTCTTCACTTCTGAGGGGGTACCGAGAGGGATTAGCAAGCTTGCCTAAGGTAGACAGCAGGGGAAGGGTCCCTGGAGAACCCCCCAACCACCAGTGAGTGCCTCATACCCACATACTCACATACCCACCAAGCAGGGCATGGTGGCACACACCTGTAGTCCTAGCTACCCAGGAGGCTGAGGCATGAGAATTGCTTGAACCTGGGAGGTGGAGATTGCAGTGAGCTGACATCACACCATTGCACTCCAGTCTGGGTGACAGAGTTAGACTTAGTCTTTAAAAACAAAAAAAAGAAACTCATCTTTTATCAATATTTTTATAGTTTTATGTCTGAGTGCTTATCGAGGATAGGATACTGGATAATAATAAACACATATTTAAATTTATAAAGTAAAAAAGTACCATCAGAGTCTAATAAATGATGGATACGGCAACATAATACTTCACAAAATCATTCAGGGTATGTCTGACAAACAAGGTAACATAGGACATGCACTGCACTACTCATGTGAAGTGTTCTCTCTCTCTCATTTCAGTCTTAATTCCCAACCTTACAACTATCACATACTCACATACACAGAATAAGAAAACTTAACTTATTTTTGTAGAAAGCTGTGATTCATATTTTATTCTGTTACATCTTTTCCACATTGCTGTTACAATGCTGTTGAAGTGCACCCTCTCTCATCAGAATACCTTTGTGAATGTGAATAGACAGACACTGGAGAAGGCCAGCTCAGCACACCCACTTGAACTGTCCCTTTGCTTTTCGGGCAGTAAAAATGCCTTCGAGGAGTGAAAATAAAGTGAATGCGGATTGAGCAGAGAGGTATACATGAAAAAACATTTGTCAATTTTTGAAGATTACATTGCATGGCCTACAACTTTTAAAATATACAATGCATAACATAAATACTGCACAAGAAAATAGAATTAAAATGATGGAGTTGACCACAAAGGATAGCCAAAGCTGTATTACAGCAACATAAAAAACATATATATCTACTGCCAGAAGCAGATAACTTGAAGCATTTGAGAGATGTTCTCTAAGAACCTAAAAATATTTACTTTTAGAATTTGTAAAAAATGTTTAAATATTTTTAATTTAAAAAATTTTTTGAGTGCATTTTTTGTCAGCTTCGTTTTTCTGAAGAATGTAAATAGAGCAAAATAATTCATATTAAAAATAACTTTTCTGGTAATAGAGCAGTTTAATTTTTAGACTAAAAAAGTAAACTTTTACAAAATTATATGCTGACCAATTTAATCAGAAGCCTCTTTTTACAACTGTGAGAAATTACACAAAGATTCAACTTTTGTGTTGGATAGAAGAGAAAATGATTACCACGGGTTAGATAATTGTTGTTTTACTAATCAATGTTGATTTTTATTGCTATTTGATCTCAAATTATGTTAATAATAATGGCCTTGATCCAAAAATTTTTTTAAAAACTTATTTTTTTCAAGCAGCCAAATATTAACCAAAAGAAGGCATACAAATAAAGGTATTTAACAGTCTTATAGTATAAAATTAAAATGTTTCTAGAAATGAAAAAAAGAGATATATAAACAGATAGAAAAAAAGTGGATTACTCACAATAGCTAAGGTATGAAATCAACCGAAGTGTCTATCAACAGGTGAATAAATTATAAAAAGTGGTATATTTACACAATGGAATGCTATTTATTCCTTAAAAAGCAAGGGGTCTTGGAGGTGGGCTCAGCAGTCTGTGTCTTAGCAAGACTTGCACACTGAAGTTTGAGCGTCACTGGAATGGATAGTGTCCATATGATTGCTGGATCACCCCATCTATCCTGAATGTCAAGAACATCCCAAGTGAGACCAGTCAGTATATTATAGCTATTTCTCAAGCGACAACCAGAAAGTCTTTGCTTCCCCTTTGCCTTCCACCACGATCGTAAATTTGCTGAAGCCTCTCCAGCTGTGCGAAACCAGAAAAAGATGTGCCCCTGAAAGACTCATTTGAGCCGGGAGCTGTGGCTCACGCCTGTAATCCCAGCTCTTAGGAAGGCAGAGGCGGGAGGATAGCTTGAGCCCAGGAGTTTGAGACCTGCCTGGGCGATATAGCGAGACCCCGTTCTCCACAAAAAGGAAAAAAAACAAAAAGACAAAAAAAAAAAAGAGTCATTTGAAATTTCCAGACAGAAAGTCAAGCATTTGGAGAGTCTCTTTGGACAGCCTTAAACACAACTGTGGAAAAGAAAGCAACCCTACTCAGTGTGAAGATGATAATAAAGACCTTTATGATGATCTACTTCCACTTAATAAACAGTAAGTTCAGAATCCTTAACATAGCATTCAGCTATCAATGCCAATGAAAAAGATTTTGCATCACAGTTGAAATCTATTTACCACTCCTTTTGTAGATGTCCTGAACTGAGTACCAGAAGTCAACAACTGTCTCATTATTAAGATGGGTTCTAAAGTGATTCATTTTTGTGACACATAATGACTGTTAGTTCAGGTCTAGCTGTATGGTGAAAAATGTTGTCTACAGAGAGGATGGTCAACTTATATTAACTGTGAGTTATATTAGGAGCTATACTTAATTCATTTGGACTTTATTTGGCCAGCTAATTTTTATGTTAAAGAAAGAAGAAAAGTTTTAAACAAGAAAGAAGTCTTTTTGTTGGCAACAACATTGATGAACCTGGAAGACATTAGGTTAAGTAAAATAAGCCAGCACACACACAAAATAATAGCAAATAATTTAATTTCTATGTAGAGTATCAAAAAATTTAACCTCATAAAAGCAAAGAGTAGAATGATGATTGCCTGAAGCTGGAGGTGGAGAAGATGCTGGTCAAAGTAATGAGTCTTTTCTACATCTTTTGCCTGAACAAATAAATTATTCTTCTCTGTTTTAATTCACCATGGAATTGAATTATATCCTGAACAATTAAAACAGAAAGAATAATGTAATTATTAAAGCAATGCAGGTTGTATACTGAAATTTCAGAGGTTTAGCAAAATATATATATTCTTCACCATCTCTTTTTTTCTGATTAAGAGAACTTTTTCATGATCCTTCAGGGATTATATTTTCTTTCATCTTCTGTCTGCATTATCTTCTTTCTTCAGCCAATTGATTAAAAAAAAGAGATGCAAAGAAGACACACTTGCTTCTCATCCACACATCACTTCTACTTGCTATTAGTTAATGTGAGTAGAACTGAGAATAGCAGTTTTCTAGCATGACAGCAACTTCTCAGCAATAAAAAACACTCTGAAACAAAACTATAAATCTTTCCTCAAAAGCTAATGTATTTTAAGCAAAATAAGTGTATGCATCAGTAATAAAATGCCTATGGTAGAATAGATTTATTTTGTAGATTTCTATTGAGTTCAGATAAGATTTGATCAAAAGCTAGCAAATATAGAGCAGAAAATATTTTCTGAAATAAAAATATTGTGAATGAAGTTAATTTGTCACTAGAAGAATATTAGGACCTCATAATACTAGTCTCATCCACAGTTGTACAACGTCAAATGCTACTTTTTGTTATAAACTGTATTTTATGTAAGTATTCCATTTATATCATCCTCTTTCACTATTTCAATGCCTTCTTCACTTTATATCAGTGGAAAACAGGCCAGATGTTTCCAGAAAAGCAGGCAATGCTATTCTTAACTTTAACAACAATGATGAAAAGCACTTGTTTCGCTGATACTCTTATGCCAAAAACTGTTATTTTGCCCGAAGTACTGGTTTTCTATTTTCCTCTATATTTATTAACAAAATCAAATTTTTAACTATAAAGACTTTATCTTATTCAAGTTTTACGGAATTTTGTTTACATTTAAGTGTCTCTGGCTTTCCTGGAATATTAAAATTTTCACGAATCTAAATTGAATACTAGAAATACTCTTTTACTGAAAGACTTTGTGGAGTGAAATTTATAAAACCTTTTCATAACGTTGAAGAAATGTTCTAACCATGTTCCCAGTAATCACTATGCAGACAGCATTTTCAATTTTCAGTATATGTTCTGAGTCACTCAGGGGAAATTGGTATCTTTACTACAAATGGGCAAAAAAAGGTGCTGATTGGAAGTGCAACACATTGCATATCAATGCTTTCCACATGCACCTATTACTGTCTTAATTTACTTGAACTGTCATTAGCATAGCTAGAGACTTACTGAATCTAGTCATACTATTTTTTGGCAACTAATGCCATGCTTGTTACCCATTCATTTTATACAATTATTTTCTTGGCTGAAAAAAATAAATCGCTTAATTTACTCTAAATTGAGAGACTAGATTTACAGTCTGGGGCTATAATAGTAACTGAATGTTTTTAATAGTATTCTTGG
>PVKV010036722.1:0-15449 GCA_004027835.1 Alouatta palliata
AATTACATTGTATTAGTCTAATCAATCTAGAGATGATTTAAGAGATGGGAGGGTATATGTGTGTTATATGCAAATTGTACCCATTTTATGTCAGGGCCTTGAGCATTCATGGATTTTGGTATCCTTGATGATCCAAAGGGATCCCCATGGATACCAAGGGATGACAGTACTGCCTTTATGCTTTAATAAACAGAAAGCTTGCCTTTACCTAGGCCTGGAATAAAGACTCTGGTTTTCAGCCTTTTCTTTGGCAAGGTGTGGCCATGTGATTAAGTTCTGGCCAAAGGATGTATTGGAAGTGTCCTCCACAACTTCCTGGATCTATCTTTAAAGGGTGGGGGTGTGTCCTTGCTTCTTCCTTCCTTCTGGCTGGAGGGGACATTTTGGCCACAGCAGAAGATAATTTTGGGCCATGGGGTGGAGGAACAAGGCTCTGAGTTTCTGACACCCATCAAGTTTCGAGCCCTGGTCTGCCTATGCTAACTTGAGTGATAATCCCAAACTGACGATTGATTGCAATGCTTCCAGACAGTGGCACCCACAAACGATGACTTCATTTGCTGAGCAGCCTAGCATCACCCTACGAATGAATCACATAGAAAGCAGGAATCTGGTCTCTCTACATCTTATTAATGCAGGTCAGGGGGTCCCATGTTAACACTAGACAGGATGTCAAAATGCAGGACTGAACACTGGTTTTCTCGCTGTTTACAGGAAGTTCTGCACAAGTCATGAACCCACTTCACGTCATGATATGTTCTTTCTCACAAGGATAATAAAAAGAGCACTCTCAAAAAAAAAGTTCTATCTTCAAGCCACTGTTATTTTGAGTTTCTGATTCTTTATAGTGCAAGTTTATCCTAACTGATCTACAGTTCTCTTTACGAGAACTCAAGGGAGAAACAGCTCTCACATCTCAGCACTAAGAAAAGTCAGACCTCTTCTGAGCAACTAAAAAATCTTAGAAATACTGGGAGTCATGTAATCGATATGATTCTTTCTTTGCTTTGTTCACTAGGGAGTTCAGAGCCAAATTTGTAACCCGCACCCAGCAATCAGTGTGCTGGATCTGTGCTCGCTGTACTCCAGTCTTACTATTGCACTTTCTCATCCTGGGCTGTATTTTCTCATAACTGTTCATTTTATCCTTTTTCATCAGATGTATTTTTGTAAGGAGACTCAAATTTTGTAAAACAAGATGGGGCAGGTCTAAGTAAGAAAAGTAACATTCCTCAGTGGTCTAATAGAAATTTTAGTGTAACTAACTTTATCAGGTTGAAAAGACTTGAGAGTCAGGCTCGGTGGCTCACACCTGTAATCCCAGTACTTTGGAAGGTCAAGGTGGGTGGGTCACTTGAGGTCAGGAATTCGAGATCAGCCCGGCCAATATGGTGAAGGCTCATTTCTACTAAAAATACAAAAATTAGGTGAGCGTGATGACAGATGCCTGTAATCCCAGTTTGGAGGCTGAGGCAGGAGAATCACTTGAAGGAGGCAGAGGTTGCCATGAGCTGAGATCTCACCGCGGCACTCCAGCCGGGTGACACAGTGAGACTCTCTCTCCACTTAAATTGGGGATCTAACTAAACCAAAGAGCTTCTGCACAGCAAAAGAAACTATCACCAGAGTGAACAGCAACCTACAGACTGGGAGAAAATTTTTGCCATCTATCCATCTGACAAAGGGCTAATATCCAGAATCTACAAAGAACTTAAATTTACAAGAAAAAAAAACCATCAAAAAGTGGGTGAAGGATATGAACAGATACTTCTCAAAAGAAGACATTTATGCAGCCAACAAACATGAAAAAAAGCTCATCATCACTGGTCATTAGAGAAATGCAACTCAAAACCACAATGAGATACCATCTCACACCAGTTAGAATGGAGATCATTAAAAAGTCAGGAGACAACAGATGCTGGAGAGGATGTGGAGAAATAGGAACACTTTTACACTGTTGGTGGGAGTGTAAATTAGTTCAACCATTATGGAACACAGTGTGGCAATTCCTCAAGGATGTAGAACTAGAAATACCATTTGACATAGCAATCCTGTTACTGAGTATATACCCATGGGATTATAAATTACTATAAAGACACATGACATGTATGCTTACTGAGGCACTGCTTCCAATAGCAAAGACTTGGAACCAACCCAAATGCCCATCAATGATAGACTGGATAAAGAAAATGTGGCACATATACACCATGGAATACTATACAGCCACAGAAAAGGATGAGTTCATGTCCTTTCCAGGGACATGGATGAAGCTTGAAACCATCATTCTCAGCAAACTAACACAAGAACAGAAAACCAAACACCGCATGTTCGCACTCATAAGTGGGTGTTGAACAATGAGAACACATGGACACAGGGAGGGGAGCATCACACACGAGGGCATGTCTGGGGGTGTGGGGTTAGGTGAGGGATAGCATTAGGAGAAATACCTAATGTACATGACAGGTTGATGGGTGCAGCAAACCACCATGGCACATGTATACCTGTGTAACAAACCTGTATGTTCTGCCCATGTTCCCCAGAAATTAAAGTATAATAATAAAAAGAAAGACTTGAGAAAGAGAGAATATAAATGTTATTCTAAGTCACAACTGGTGACAAATGGATAACTACCTTGTAGGACTCATTTATCAATACTGGAGATTGAAATTTGGAGGTTTGGCCATCAGGACTCTTACAGAACACAGAGGAGTTTTAGTGGTCAGTTAGCATCTACCGGAGGACCACAATCAACTTGCCTCTATTTTCATTTATCTGGTAAATGGGAGGGGCAGCAGTAGCCGGTCCAGATTCTCATAGCATCATGAGAATCCACTCAGCTTTGCATGTACATCTAACACTCTTTCCACTTGAATTTGGTATAGATGTTTGCCCCCAAATAAACATCAGGTCTTTGGAGGAGGGGCCTGAGCTGGATTCACCAGTTCAGAGGTTGCCTCAGAAGCCAGAAAAGTATTTCTTGAAGACAACCCAGTTTCTCATTTTTTGTCTGTGAAGGACACTGAGCAAGATTCCAGGGTGAAGGTGAGCCCACCTTAACACAATTTCCCCTATCAGAGAATTAAAGTGAAAACCCAGGAGGCATCTGAAAATAGGCCAAATTCAAGTTCAGTTTTATTGACTGGTAATAGATCTCATCACCAGTTCACAAGGAGCAATCTCAGAGGATCACCCAGATTTGCCTAAATCTCAGCTGAGGTTTGATTCAGGCTGGCAATGAAGTTCTTACATCTCTCTCCCTGTTCACTTCAACCTTAGGAATTCCACCTCTTATCATTGGGAAGCCCTTTCAGTGTGGCATGATGCTGGGTCAAAATGGAATGTCAGCACTTACATATTTATGTAAAAACATAATTCACTGACTTTAAAAACACTAGTGCATCTCCCTGCCTTCTAGACCTTGCCAGACCTTAAACACCATGTTATTGCAAGTCAGAGCTTGTCTCCTGGGATGTTCTAATGTGGGATTACCTTCCTGTACAAGAACTTGTTACTCAATTAATCATATGGACAATCATAGATCACGACAGACAATCTGCAATCATAGATGACTGCAATCATTTACAGTAGGAGCTTTAGGCCCCAAGAAAAGGAGCTCCAGAATTTCAGAGTTGGAAAGGTCCTGTCCTTGAGACCAGCCCCATCATTTGATGGGTAGGGAACCTGAGATGAAGTGATCTGCTGAACAAAATCACAGTGCCAGGCCAACCCTGAGTATCTCCTGACTCCCAGATTAAGGATCTTCCCCTATTCCACACTGTCTTTCTTCCTCAGTCCTAAAAATATATAGGAATTGGCTTTACATCCAGTTATACCAGGCTTCTCAGCTTTGTTTTATAATAAATTTAACCTATTAAAATAAAAGCTAGCTATAGCAAACATGAAGCATTTAATTGACTTTTTTTCTATTTTTTTGAGCCTAAAACTAATTTCTAATGGTCTGAATGACTCACTCTCCTCTCCTTCCCGCTCCCTCTCCCCCTTCCTCTCCCTTCCTCTCTCTTTTCTTTCTTTCTTCTGTCTTTTCTTTTCTTCCTTTCCTTCCTTTCCTTTTCCTTCCTTCCTTCCTCTTTCCCTCTATCCTTCTTTCGACAGGGTCTCATTCTGTCACCTAGCCTAGAGTGCAGTGGCACGATCTCAGCTCACTGCAGCCTCCATCTCCCTGGGCTCAAGCAATCCTCCCACTTTAGCCTCCCAAATAGCTAAGACTACAGGTATGTACCACCATGCCTGACTAATTTTTATTTATTTTTTGTAGAGACAAGGTCTCACTTAGTTGCCCAGGCTGGTCTCACACTCCTGGATCCTCCTGCCTTGGCCTCCCAAAGTGCTGGGATTATGGGTGTGAGCTACTGTGCCTGGCATCACATTTCTTTAAAAAGCTAATAAGAAACATCTGAGGGAGCCCAGGGCAGCTCAGCAAGGCCTCTGCAGGCAGACTGTGTCACTAGACTCCCTCCTTGCTGGGCAGGGCATCTATGAAAAAAGGCAGCAGCCCATCAGGGACTTATAAATAAAGCCCCCACCTTCCTGGGGCAGAGCACCTGGGAAAAGGGGCGGTTGTGGGTACAGCTTTGGCAGACTTAAATGTTCCTGCCTGGCAGCTCTGAAGAGAGCAGTGCATTCCCCCAGCACAGCGTCTGAGTTCCAATAAGGGACAGACTGCATCCTGAAGTGGCTTCCTGACCCCCATGTAGCCTGACTGGGAGATAATTCCCTGTAGGGGCTGAGAGACACCTCATACAGGAGAGCTGTGGCTGGCATCTCGTGGGTACCCTTCGGGGACAAAGCTATCAGTGGAAGGAACAGGCAGCAATGTTTGCTGTTCTGCAGCCCCCACTGGTGATTTCCAGGAAGCAGGGTCTGGAGTGGACCTCTAGAAAACTCCAGCAGACCTGCAGCAGAAGCGCCTCACTGTTAGAAGGAAAACTAACAAACAGAAAGAAATAGTTTCAGCATCAACAGAAAGGACATCCACTCAGAGACCCCATCCAAAGGTCACTGACTTCAAAGACTAAAGGTAGATAAATTCACGAAGACAGAAAGAAATCAGAGCAAAAATCCTGAAAATTCCAAAAACCAGAATGCCTCTTTTCCTCCAAGGGATGACCACTCCTCACCAGCAAGTGAACAAAACTGGATGGAGAATGAGTTTGATGAATTGACAGAAGGAAGCTTCAGAAGGTGGATTAATAACAAACTTTTGCAAGCTAAAGGAGCATGTTCTAACCCAATGCAAGACAGCTAAGAACCTAGATAAAAGGTCAGACAAAATGCTAACTAGAATAAATAGCATATAGAAGAACATAAACAACCTGATGGAGCTGAAAAGCACAGCATGAGAACTTCGTGAAGTCTACAAAAGTTTCAGTAGCTGAATCGATCAAGCAGAAGAAAGGATATCAGAGACTGAAGATCAACTCAATGAAATAAAACAGAAGACAAGATTACAGAAAAAATAGTGAAAAGAAATGAACAAAGCCTCCAAGAAATATGGGATTATGTGAAAAGAACAAATCTACATTTGATCGATGTACCTGAAAGTGATGGGGAGAATGAAAGCAAGTTGGAAAACACTCTTCAGAATATTATCCAAGAGAACTTCCCCAACCTAGCAAGGCAGGCAAACATTCAAATTCAGGAAATACAGAGACTACCACAAAGATACTCCTTGAGAACAGCAACCCCAAGACACATAATCAGATTCACCAAGGTTGAAATGAAGAAAAAAAAATGCTCAGGGCAGCTAGGAGAGAAAGGTCAGGTTAGCCACAAATGGAAGCCCATCAGACTCACAGCAGATCTCTGGAGAAACTCAACAAGCAAGAAGAGAGTGGGGGCCAATATTCAAAATTATTAAAAAAAAAGAATTTTCAACCCAGAATTTAATATCCAGCCAAACTAAGCTTCATAGGCAAAGGAAAAATAAAATCAAAATTTTATTCTCAAAGCAACTTCTGAGAGATGTTGTTACCACCAGCCCTGTCTTACAAGAGCTCCTAAAGGAGGCATTAAACATGGAAAGGAACAACTGTTACCAGCCACTGCAAAAACATAATAAATTGTAAAGACCATTGATGCTATGAAGAAACTGCATCAACTAATGAGCAAAATAACCAGCTAGTATCATAATGGCAGGATCAAATTCACACATAACAATATTAACCTTAAATGTAAATAGGCAAAATGCCCCAGTTAAGAGACACAGACTAGCAAATTGGACAGAGTCAAGACCCATCAGTATGCTGTATTCAGGAGACTCATCTCACATGCAAAGACACACATAGGCTCAAAATAAAGGAATGGAGGAAGATTTATGAAGAAAATGGAAAGAAAAAAAAAGCAGGGGTTGCAACCTAGTCTCTGATAAAACCGACTTTAAACCAACAAAGATAAAAAGAGATAAGGGCATTACATAATGGTAAAAGGATCAATGCAACAAGAAGAGTTAACAATCCTTAATACATATGCACCCAATACAGGAGTGCCCAGGTTCATAAAGCGAGTTCTAAGAGACCTACAAAGAGACTTAGACTCCCACACAATAACAGTGGGAGAGTTTAACACCCCACTGTCAATATTAGGTAGACCAACAAGGCAGAAAATGAACAAGGATATCCAGGACATGAACTTAACTCTGGACCAAGCAGATTGAATAGACATCTACAGAACTCTCCACCCCAAATCAACAGAATATACATTCTTCTCAGCACCATATCACACTTACTCTAAAATTGATCACATAATTGGAAGTAAAACACTCCTCACCAAATGCGAAAGAATGGAAATCATAACAGTCTCTCAGACTACAGTGCAATCAAATTAGAACTCAGGACTAAGAAACTCACTTAAAACCACACAGCTATGTGGAAACTGAACAACCTCCTCCAGAATGACTACTGGATAAATAATGAAGGCAGAAATAAAGATGTTCTTTGAAACCAGTGAGAAGGAAGACACAGTGTACCAGAATCTCTGGGACACATTTAAAGCAGTGTGTAGAGGGAAATTTACAGCACTAAATGCCCACAAGAGAAAGCAGGAAAGATCTAAAATCGACACCCTAATGTCACAATGAAAAGAACTAGAGAAGCAAGAACAAACAGATTCAAAAGCTAGCAGAAGACAAGAAATAACTAAGATCAGAGCAGAACTGAAGGAGATAGAGACACAAAAAAACCCTTCAAAAGATCAGTGAATCCAGGAGCTGATTTTTGAAAAGATCAACAAATAGATAGATCACTAGCCAGACTAATAAACGAGAAAAGAGAGAAGAATCAAATAGATGCAATAAAAAATGATAACGGGGACATCACGATTGATCCCACAGGAATACAAACTACCATCAGAGAATATTATAAACACCTCTATGCAAATAAACCAGAAAATCTAGAAGAAATGGATAAATTCCTGGACACTTACACCCTCCCAAGACTAAAACACAAAGAAGTAAAATCCCTGAACAGACCAATAACAAGTTCTGAAATTGAGGCAGCAATTAATAGCCTACCAACCAAAAAAAGTCCAGGACCAGACAGGTTCACAGCAGAATTCTACCAGAAGTACAAAGAAGAGCTGGTACCATTCCTTCTGAAACTATTCCAAATAATAGCAAGAGAGGGACTCCTCCCTAACTCATTTTATGAGGCCAACATCACCCTGATACCAAAACCTGGCAGAGATACAGAAAAAAAAAAAAAAAAAGAAAGAAAATTTCAAGTCAATATCCCTGATGAAGATCAATGTGAAAATCCTCAATAAAATGCTTGCAAACAGAATCCAGTCACACATCAAAAACCTTATCCATCATCATCATCACTGGGATGCAAGGTTGGTTCAAACTACGCAAGTCTATAAACATAATCCATCACATAAACAGAACCAAAGATAAAAACCACATGATTATCTCAATAGATGCAGAGAAGGCCTTTCACAAAATTCAACACTTTTCATACTAAAAACTCTCAATAAACTAGGTATTAATGGAACATATCGCAAAATAATAAGAGCTATTTATGAAAAACTTACAGCCAATATCATACTAAATGGCCCAAAGCTGGAAGCATGCCGTTTGAAAACTGGCACAAGACAAGGATGCCCTCTCTCCCCACTCCTATTCAAAATAGTATTGGAAGTTCTGGCCAGGACGATCAGGCAAGAAAAAGAAACAAAGAATATTCAATTAAGAAAAGAAGAAGTCAAATTGTCTCTATTTGCAGATGATATGATTATATACTTAGAAGACCCCATCATCTCAGCCCAAAATCTCCTTAAGCTGATAGGCAACTTCAGTAAAGTCTCAGAACACAAAATGAATGTGCAAAAATCACAAGCATTCCTATACACCAATAAGAGACAAACAGAAGGCCAAATCATGAGTGAACTCCCATTCATAATTGCTAGGAATTGTGAATGGGAGTTCACTCATGATGTGGAATACAACAAACAAGAGAGTGAAGGACCTCTTCAAGGAGAACTACAGACCACTTCTCAAGGAAATAAGAGAGGACACAAACAAATAGATTATCATGCCATGCTCATGATTAGGAAGAATCAATATCGTGAAAAAGGCCATACTTCCTAATTTATAGATTCAATGCTATCCCCATCAAGCTACCATTAACTTTCTTCTCAGAATTGGAAAAAACCACCTTAAATTTTATATGGAACCAAAAAAGAGCCCAGATAGCTAAGAATACCCTAAGCAAAAAACAAACAAACAAAAACAAACAAAACAAAACAAAACACCAAAAAAACAAAAAACAAAAAACAAACCAAAGCTGGAGGCATCATGCTACCTGACTTCAAACTATATGACAAGGCTACAGTAATCAAAACAGCACGGTACTGCTAGGAAAACAGAGATATAGACCAATGGAATAGAACAGAGGCCTCAGAAATAATGCCATACATCTACAACCATATGATCTTTGACAAACTTTATAAAAAAAAAAAAAAGCAATGGGGAAAGGATTCCCTATTTAATAAATGATGTTGGAAAACTGGCTAGCCATATGCAGAAAGCTGAAACTGGATCCTTCTCTTACACCTTATACAAAAATTAGCTCAACATGGATTAAATAGTTAAATATAAGACCCCAAACCATAAAAACCCTAGAAGAAAACCTAGGCAATACCACTCAGGACATATAGGCAATAGCAAGGACATCATGACTAAAACACCTACAGCAATGGCAACAAAAGCCAAAATTGACAAATGGGATCTAATTAACCTAAAGAGTTTCTGCACAGCAAAAGAAACTATCATCAGAGTGAACAGGCAACCTATAGACTAGGGAGAAAAGTTTTGTAATCTACCCATCTGACAAAGGGCTAATATCCAGAATCTACAAAGAACTTAAACAAATTTATAAGAAAAAAACAACCCCATCAAAAAGTGGGTGAAGGATATGAACAGACACTTCTCAAAAGAAGACATTTATACAGCCAAAAAATATAAAAAAAAAGCTCATCATCATTGGGCATTACAGAAATGAAAATCGAAACCACAATGACATAGCATTTCATGTCAGTTAGAATGGCGATCATTAAAAACTTAGGAGACAACAGATGCTGGAGAGGATGTAGAGAAATAGGAATGCTTTTACACTGTTGGTGGGAGTGTAACTTAATTCAACCATTGTGAAAGACAGTGTGGCGATTCCTCAAGGATGTAGAACTAGAAATACCATTTGACTCAGCAGTTCCATTACGGGATATATACCCAAGGGATTATAAACCATTCTATCATAAAGACACATGCACATGTACGTTTACTGCAGCACTGTTCACAATAGCAAAGACTTGGAATCAACCCAAATGCCCATCAATGATAGACTCGATAAAGAAAATGTGACACATATGCACCATGGAATACTATGCAGCCATAAAAAGGATGAGTTCATGTCCTTTGCAGGGACATGGATGAAGCTGGAAACCATCATTCTCAGCAAAGTAACACAAGAACAGAAAACCAAAACACTTCATGTTCTCACTCATAAGTGGGTGTTGAACAATGAGAACACATGGACACAGGGAAGGGAACATCATACACCGGGGCCTATCGTTGGTGGGGAGTGGGGTGTGCTATGGGAGAGATAGCATTAGGAAAAGTACCTAATGTAGATGACGGGTTGATGGGTGCAACAAACGACCAAGACACATGTATATCTACGTAACAAACCTGTAGGTTCTGCACATGTACCCCAGAACTTAAAGTACAATAATAAAAAAAATTCAGTAGAGCTGGTTTTCAATAAACCAGCTTTTTTTTTTGAACTTCAAAAAAAAAAAAAAAATCTGAATGTTGTATTTTTTTCCTTTTCTCAGAGTCATATCACATCCACAGCAGCCTTAAAGAGGAAATGAGGGCAGATCTAGGGGTGTGTGGAGAGCAGGGCCCACTGAGATGCTCTCTTCTCTCCTTTAGCTCACTGAGTAATATCTCCAAGTTCTTAGGTGCAAATTTAAAAATGAAGTGTAGCTGCTAAGTCATCAATGAACATCGGGACCTCAAATATAAGTTAGGAAGACTTGTTCTTTAGCATCTCTGTCCAAGAAAGTACAGAGGTTTAGCTTAGGTTGATGTAGGAGGAGGTGGCAACCAAGTGCACTATGGCCAAAATGAGGGCTTGTGAGTTTATGTGCACTTCATTGCTGATGTCACCCCCGATTCCCATAACTGTGGAGAATCTTGCACTGCCTACTCCTAAAAGGGATATCTGGGGGACATTGTAGAAGATAGATTAAGCCTTTACAACGATAAACTTTCCTGGGGCTAACTTTAGCAAGAACTGAAATAGGAGATGGGTTATTTTCAGACTCTAGCATTCAGTGTTCAAAGGCCAAGAGAGCCCCATAAGAAGAATATGCACAAGAGAAACAGCATAATCTTTAAACAAGGAACTATCTGCTTCTCCTTCTACCTCCCTCCTCTTTCATTATTGAAGCATTAAAAATATTCTCTCTGACAAAGGTGGTGTGTTTTATTTTTCCAATCAGGTGTCCTTGGAAACTGGTAAAAAGGTGTGTGTGCCTATACAGTGAGGGTGTGTGAGGCCCCGAGGAGAAGGCATTTTGAGAGTGCCTTACCTAATTGCAGGGGTGAGTGGAGAGGGGATCAAGGGACAGACCCACTTTTCACATGGTTTTCTACTAAACAGGAAGTCAAACCCAAGGCTGTCTTAAATATAAATTCCATTCTTTTACAACACTGCTGTTATAAAATCCATGAAGAGCACTTAGAAGAGTGTTTGGCACGTAGTGAACACTCAAACATTCAAACAAATGTTAGTTATTATTTAAAGTAAATATTTAGGAAAATAATTTCTTCAAAGACATCTAGGAGAAAAAAGCTTGACTAGGTGAATTATAACAACATTTCTAGCCATACGATTCTATAATTCAATTATTCGATATGAAGGTGGAAACTGCAAAAATTTTGATCCAATATTTATCGAGCATTTATTGACTTTAGTGATAGCAATAATTTCTTATTCTCTTAGGTAATATGAATAAATAGAAAGCCTTTGTAAATGAGATGAAAGGGAAAATTTCACAGCCCTAAAGAGAAAATACGATTTTATTCCAGTAGGCAAGCTTTAAGCAGACTTTCTATCAGAAACAAAGCTTCTAAGCAGGTGGCAAGACTCATAATATTGTGACACCTTAATTCTGTGTTTTGTGCAAGCTGAAAACAATGGTAGAGTTGGAACTCTAGAAGGTAAAATTACCAAAAACGCACAGTCACACTTTCAAACAGGGAGACGCTCTGAAATCAACAACTATTTGCCAAATAAAAGGTGCCTCCCGAGAAATGTTCTGTCAAGCGTTCTCCATTTTGTAAGCTTAAATCACACCACACATTTCACAAAGGAAATGCCTATAAACTCCTATCCAAAATACTGGCTGGCTCAGGAATAGTAAATTGTTCTCACCTTCATTGTTTCCTAAACAGATTGCCTAATTAGTGGGGTCAGCATACTAATGGCCTTCATTATGTCAATGGACTAAAAAATAGTACATTATACTTGAAACTGGGATATGGAAGACTGACCCATACAATTATTCACTACTGGGTTGTGGATCATTTTGGTCTCACAGACCCAAACACCTGACCTCAAAATCTCTAAGTGACACATGGAAAACGAACTTTTGGGACCCGGAAATCATTGTTTAGGACTCAACAAACAAGGTGTGCTGTGAGTCACTTCCAAAACAAACTCCGAGTACTGGGATGGTTTTCCTAGGGCTCTAAGGCTGAGGATAAAGCATCATTTGCTTTTCCTCTTTGAAAAGAGAATGAAAACAGGGAGTCTGGAAGAAGAAAAACTATTAAGACTACATGACAGAAAACCAGAGAGCTGTACTCAGAAAAGTTCAGTTACTCAATTCTGTGATGTCAGTCCTTACTGACTGTTACAGACTGAAAGTTTATGAGCCCTTCCCCCAACCTCCAATTCCTATGCCCAAACTCCACTCCCTACAGTGTGGCTGTATTCAGAGATGAGACCTCTAATGAAGTGATTAAGGCTAAATGAGGTCATAAGGGTGGGGCCCTGATCCAACAGGATCCTCATAAGAAGAGATACCAGAAAGCTTGTGCTATCTCTGTCTCTATGTGCCCCTCTTTCCTCCCACGGTGCACCTGCAGCAAGGGAAAGCCATGTGAAGACATAATGAGATGGCAGCCATCTGCAAGCCAGGAAGGAAGCCCTTACCAGAAACTGAACCTGCCAGAACCTTCATCTTGGACTTCTAAGCCCAGATCTGTGGGAAAATAAACTGTTGTTTAAGCCACTCAGTCTATGGTATTTTATTCTGGCAGCCCCAGTAGACTAATACAATGCCCATATGGATGTTTATCTTTTTCAAAGATCTCAGTTTTGAATAGAACTTTTTGGCTTTGAAATAAATCATTGTGTTCACTTAGTGTAATTTATTTTTACATTGGCCTTTTTTTCACTCATTCTTTATTGAGCCTTAGAAAAGTGCAGTGACACGATCTCAGCTCACTGCAACCTGTGCCTTCTGGGTTCAACTGATTCTCCTTCCTCAGCCTCCCAAGTAGCTGGGATTATAGGTGCCAGCCACCACACCTGGCTAATTTTTTGTGTGTTTTTAGTAGAGATGGGGTTTTACCATGTTGGCCAGGCTGGTCTTGAACTCCTGATCTCAAGTGATCCACCTACGTTGGCTTCCCAAAGTGCTAGGATTATAGGTGTGAGCCACCACACCCAGCCTGCATTTGTAATTTTTAACCAACTCATTCTCTGTAGTCTGTTCTCATCCTCTACGTTCCTATCACTTATCTCTTATCTATAAGATAAGTGAAAAAGAGGCAAGTTTACATGTTTCTTTTTGGAAGGCAGTGCTATCTGAGACATTTGTCTTGCCTTCTGTGTGAACATTCTAAACCAACAGAGCTAAGAGTTAAGTGGAAAACAGACTTCTTATAAATGATAAATACTTGGTTGCCTGGTGGTAGAAAATAATTCACTCCCTTTATAATACCATCATATGGTTTGTTTTACATACACATAGAAAAAAATCAAGAATTTGGCACCCTAAACACAACATGAGAAGGTTTCACTCAGTAATGGCCTCCTGAAAACAACTTAATCTTCTTGGACAAGACTCTGAACTGAAATCAAGCTTTCAAAATATTTTGCTGTGAGTGATGAAGCTGTCTGGACCTAACTTTTCCGAAAGGCCAGGAAACCATATTGTAAACATGCAAAATGGCTTCTGAAGAGTCTGGTGAAATGCAATTGTTTTCCCTCGCTCACATTTTGCTCCAACCATTCTGAGGTGCAACCTACAGACAAGATGGATTTCTTTCTGTATTGCTATAGTAAACTGGTTTTTGTAGAGTTTTCATGGGCTTTGTAAATCGTGCTGGTGCAATCCATAAGAGATTGGCTAATATAAAAGCTAACTGGAGAATCATAAAAAAATTAAAAAATCATTTTCATCATCTTATTATCAACTGGATTAAAATTACTCATAGGAACAGTAATATTAATGGTAGTATTTCTTTCTAGGGTAGTAATGGAATTTTTTTCCTTTTTATTAATGGTCAGCCCTTAATGTATCTTATGTGACATTCTTTAAACTCCTTCAAAAAGCACAATGACAAGTGGCATTTTTAACAGCGCGATGTTAGTGAATATATAATTCTTTGTCATATTAAAATGAAGGCAGGAACTCCAGAGTCTGATCTGTATCTATTTCATCTTTTAAATGTATTGAAAGGCCTTTGAATGCATCTTAAGCAGTTGGTAAATATTTTTCAGGTTATCACATAAAGGAACTGGACCCTAATTTTTCCTTAAAAATATGTATGTACAGAAAAACATCCCCTCCAGAAAATGGAACCCATATGCCAAGGCCTGGTCAATAAAAATCCTTAATTTTTGCTTGCTTTATAATTTGTCTTGGGTTTTCTCTGACACTAATGGATTTCTTTTCTAAGGCAGTCATAGTTCTAACACTGTTTGGGCCTTGAAAAATCCAGTCTGTGCTGAGTTATGGTGGCTCACACTTGCAGTCCCAGGACTTTTGGAAGTCTGGGTAGAAGGATTGCTTGAGGCCAAGAGTTTGAGACCAGCCTGGGAAACACAGCAAGACTCATCTCTCCAAAAGATTTTAAAAAATTAACTGAGCATGGTGGTGTGCACCTGTAGTCCTAGGTACTTGGGAAGCTGAGGTGGGAGGATGACTTGAGCCCAGAAGTTGGAGGCTGCGGTGAGCCATGATTGCACCACTGCACTCCAGCCTGGGTGATGGTACAAGACCCCATCTCTAAAAAATAAAATAAAAATAAAATAAAATAAAATAAAAATAAAATAAAAAACAATCCAGTCCGATGGAGAGTCTTTTGATATTCCTGTTTCTTTCACTATTCAGCTTTGGCGTCTCTCCCCCAGCACTGCTCTTGTGTTCTGGAGGTGACAGACACAGATACACACACCACACTTTTCACTAATGCCTTCACTTCCTGGGTGGCAGAACCTCTTATTATACTTCACTGATGTTCAAGGAAATTGAAAAACCAGGGAAATGCAGTTCTTGCCTATTTTTAAATTTTGAAAATGGTGGACCTGGCTGTTACCCCTTAACTATTTAGAAAGGTGAATTTCTCTTTGGAGGTTCCTAAACCCTGTATTAAACCTCACCATTGCGAAGAACTTAAGTGTTTGCTTACTTAGGGTAATATTTTAGGAAGAAAGACATCATATAAATTCCAGATATCATACGCTTGGATAATCTTGGAAAACCCTATTACAGCTAACATTTTTTGACCAACATTTATTAAGAAATCTTCCAAAGAGGATCTAAAATCATAGCTGTAACTTTAAACAATGACAACAATCTGTAATAAAGTGCTGATTTTCATAATGACCGACCTCCTCCTTTTCCTCCCTTCCTCC
>PVKV010036724.1:0-15450 GCA_004027835.1 Alouatta palliata
TGTAATCCCAGCACTTTGGGAGGCCGAGGCGGGTGGATCACGAGGTCAAGAGATCGAGACCATCCTGGTCAACATGGTGAAACCCCGTCTCTACTAAAAATACAAAAATTAGCTGGGCATGGTGGCACCTGCCTGTAGTCCCAGCTACTCGGGAGGCTGAGGCAGGAGAATTGCTTGAACCCAGGAGGCGGAGGTTGCGGTGAGCCGAGATCGCGCCATTGCACTCCAGCCTGGGTAACAAGAGCGAAACTCCGTCTCAAAAAAAAAAAAAAAAAAAAAAAAAAGAACAGCCACTCTAATCAAATGAGAACGAAGAGATCCTGAACTACAGACGACCTCAGCGTTTCATGTCACTCGCTTTCTTCAAGAATCCTTGCAAGGAAGCACCACTGAGCCCTGTGGGAAAGGGTGCGTGTGACAGACATGTGCCCACAGCTGCCGCCTATGCACACTCACCCCGATAAGCTTGGGCTTTTCCAAACTGTGCTCCCTGGAACCCAGTTATGGGGCCTATCAAACAAAAGTTGGAAGCCGGGCTTGGTGGCTCACGCCTGTAATCCCAACACTTTGGGAGGTGGAGGCGGGCGTGTCACCTGAGCTCAGGAGTTCGAGATCAGCCTGAACGACATGGAGAAACTCCATCTCTACTAAAAACACAAAATTAGCTGGGCATGGTGGTGCGTGCCTGTAATCCCAGCTACTCAGAAGGCTGAGGCAGGAGAATCGCTTGAACCTGGGAGGCGGAGGTTGCGGTGAGCCGAGATCACGCCATTGCACTCCAGCCTGGGCAACAAGAGTGAAACTCCATCTCAAAAAAAAAAATGAAAACCTTGAAGCAGGAAATGCCTCCGACCAGACCTCCAACGTCATTGGCAATATGCATAATACACTGGCATTTTAAAGGCTAGAAAGGTTCCCAAGTAAGAAACCAGAAATCTCTTTCTATCTTTTTTTTTTTCTTCCTTTTTGTGGAGAACACGGTCTCACTATATCACCCAGGCAGGTCTCGAGCTCCTGGGCTCAAGCTATCCTCCCGCCTCAGCCTCCCTAAGAGCTGGGATTACAGCCATGAGCTACAGCTCCCAGTAGAAATCTACTTTTAAAATAATTTTTTAGTATTCACAGAAGTACATACTTTAGGCTGGGTGTGGTGGCTCACGCCTGTAATCCAAGCACTTTGGAGGCCAAGGCGGGCGGATCACCTGAGGTCGGGAGTTCAAGACCAGCCTGACCAACATGGTGAAACCCCACCTTAAAAAAAAAAAAAAAAAAAGTACATACTTTATATTCAGATTTCATCAGTTTTCACCCAATGTCTTTCTGTCCCAGGATCCCACCCAGGACCCTGAGGTGCACTGAGCCGGCAGGTCTGCTTAGGCCCTTCTTGGCTGTGACAGTTTCTCAGACTCTATCTTGAGAGTTTTGAGGGCTCCTGGCTGGGTATTTTATAAGCTGTCCCTCCACTGGGATTTGTCTGATGTTTTTCTCCTCAGTAAACTGGGGAAGAAGATCACAGAGGTAAAGCACCACTCTCTCTTTTTTGGGAGGCGGAAGGGAAGTGGGAGGATGGAGTCTCGTTCTGTCACCCAGGCTGGAGTGCAATGGTGCAATCTCTGCTCACTGCAGCCTCCGCCTCCCAGGTTCAAGAGTTTCTCCTGCCTCAGCCTCCCGAATAGTTGAGACTATAGGCGCCCACCACCAAGCTCAGCTAATTTTTGTATTTTAGTAGAGATGGGATTTCATCATGTTGGCCAGGATGATCTTGAACTCCTGACCTCGTGATCCACCTGTAAGGTCTGATCGCGCCACGAATGGCATGGGATTCTCTGACATGCGTGCACACCCCAGATGAGTTCCTGGAAGAAACAACCAACCCCTGCGCCTGACTAACCTGAGACATTCTTCTATGGTTTCTTATTCCAGCCTCAACTGACAAGGCCGTTGGACTTTGTGACCAACTTTGCCCAACCTCGTGACTCCACAAGCTACGACCCCCTCCCACCTTGGAAAACACCACCAACTTCTATAACTTTCCACTGTTTACCCCAAACCTATAAAACCAATTCCAATCCCTCCACCCTTCACTGACACGCTTTTCAACCTCAACCCGCCTGCAGCCGGATGAATAAACAGCTGTTGCTCACACAAAGCCTGTTTGGGGGTCTCTTCATTCAGAGCGTGCCTTTCACCACCACCCAACTCGGCCTCCCAAAGTGCTGGGATTACAGGAGTGAGCCACCACCCTGGCCGTCTTGTATTTTTTTTTGTAGAAATGGGGTTTTGCTACATTGGCCAGGCTGGTCTCCTGGGCTCAGGTGATCCTCCCACCTCGGCCGCCCAAAGTGCTAAGACTACCGGCCTGAGCCACAGCGCCCAGCCCAACCTTATTATTATTGAAGTCGCCTGTTCCACACAAACCTCCGAAATTCCTCCTGGCCACACCTTCTGGACTTTTCTAGCCAAGTCAAAGTGGGCCTTAGGGAGGACCCTGGAGGAGAAGCCCCCTCCTCTTCACTTCTACCCTCTCTTCCACCCCTGAAGTCGGTTTTCTGACCTCAGAAGCCCAGCTGTCCTCTGAACTCAGGCGACACGTCACCTAAGTGACAGATCCAGCCTGCACCTCATGACCACCACCGCTCCTCCTGCAGCGGCCTCACCCCACAGAGACGACAGGGCTGGGAACAACTAGAGGGAGGCTGCGTGGCTGTGTCTACAGAGGCCTCCGCTTTGAGGGAGACACGCGGGGCGGGGCAGGGCGGGGGCAGTGAGACAGGACGGACCTGGCCTTGGCCATCTCTGGAGCTGGGAGAATACCACCCATGCTCCTCTGTTGCAGTCACCGCCTCTATGCCAACAGCCGCCAAACCTCCACCTCCAATTAAGCTCCACCCCCGTGTCCCCACTGCCCACAGGACATGTGTCCAGGCCCCCTTCAACCTGGCCAAGGCTCCACACACTGCCCTGGTTTCCCTCTCTGCCCACCCCCCACTGAGATCTCTAATGGGTCCTTCCGATTCCACCCGTCCGTTGTTCCGGCTCAGTGGAAGCACCCCCAGCTATCTGATGGCTCCGGCTGAAATGCTTCCCAAGGCCCGGACTCCTCCTCCCTCCAAACCCCACAGGAGGCTGATTAGCAAACATTGAGGCCACGCTCCAAACTGTCCAGAATCCAGCCGCGTCTCCCCACTTCCCTGCCCGGCCTGGGATCTGCTATTCCCACTCGATCTCTGCCCTAGCTCCCTGCTCCAGCCCCAAGCCCAGCTCTCAGACCAGAGCAATGCTTGTAAACTCTGAAAATCTGAGACAGGTCTCAGTTAATTTAGGAAGTTTATTTTGCCAAGGACAAAGACACAGGCCATGACAGTCTCAGGAGATCCTGACAACATGTCCAAGGTGCTCAGAGCCCAGTTTGGTTTTCTACATTTTAGGGAGACAGGAGACATCCATTAACTGAGTAAGATGGACAAAGGTTCGGTCTGGAAAAGGCGGGCAGGGAGCTTCCAGGTCTTAGGTAGATAAGAGACAAGTGGTTGCATCCTTTTGAGTTTCTGATTAGCCTCTCAAGGAGGCAGTCAGATATCCATTTCTCTCAGGGAGCAGAGGGATGACTTTGAATAGAATGGGAGGCAGGCTTGCCCTAAACAGTTCCCAGCTCGACTTTTCCCTTTAGCTCAGTGATTTTGGGGCCCCAAGATTTTTTTCACTAGCTGCTAAATCCCACCATGCCGCCCCCCAGAGATCCTGAACCCTTGCCGCAGCTCAGACCACCCATATCCCTCCCACCTGGCCATCCCCTCCTTCCAGCCAGTCTTTAGGGTCACCCTTCCCTGAGGCTTTCTGGAGCCCCTTTCTCATATTTCAACACCCCCACATACATGCACGCACATGCGCGTACACACACATGCACCCTGCATTTCTCTCCTTAGTCCTTGTGCTCTGTAATGTGCTCACATCTTCCTCCTCTACCATGGTTAGGATCAGGGTCACTCCCTCCAAAACTGACCTGTGCTCCAGGGCCTGGGGCTCGGAGGCTTTGTCCACAGCTGTGTCCCGGGAAGCCAAGCCCCTGGCTCTGAGCAGGCAGTGCTGGTCAGTAGGTATTTGCTGGATGAATGGACGCACACACGTTCCAGAGGCCACTCACCTAACATGTCCCAAACCAAATGCCTTTCCCCCAAAACGTGCCTCTGTCTGTGTTTCTTGAGTGCCCAGAAATCACTAGAGAAAAGTCAAGCTGGAAACGGCTTAGGGCAAACCTGCCTCCCGGCATCTACTGAGACTCCCAAGCCAGAAGCACAAAGCTTCCTTCCACTGGAGGCTGAATAGCTGATGGGTCTAGAACCAGACTACCTGGGTGAAACCGCCTTTACAAAATTATGCCAGTGAGGGAAATCTGATGTGGCTGACTCCATCTTGCTTCTAGCCCCACAGCCTGGCTGTCTTCACTCATTCCTGGGCATGGGCCAAACTAACTTTGGGAGAAATTCAGTTTGGAGTTTAAAGGATAATAGCCCTTCCCCAAACTAAACCGCCCTTGTAAAACTAATAGAAGGTCACCAGATTAGGAGGATGAGAGGGTCCTGAATTCTGCTGCTCATGCTTGGTTAAAATGATTACCAGTTCTGATGCAATCCTTTGGCTGGACACGGTGGCTCACGCCTGTAATCCCAGTACTTTTGGAGGCTGAGGTGGGCAGATCATGAGGTCAGGACTTTGAGACTAGCCTGGCCAACATGGTAAAACCCTATCTCTACTAAAAATACAAAAATTAGCTGGGCATGATGGCACACGCCTGTAGTCCCAGCTACTCAGGACGCTGAGGCTGGAGAATCGCTTGAATCCGGGAGTTGGAGGTTGCAGTGAGCCGAGATAGCGCCACTGCACTCCAGCCTGGGTGACAAAGTCTGGAAAAGGTGGGAAGACTTGAGGGGAGGGGCCAGGTCACAGGTGAGTAAGACTTCATCTCAATAAAAAAAAAAAAAAGGATTCCCAGCCATTGTTCCAGAGGTCTTTTTTTTGAAAGGGTTTCCAGGCTGGGCACGGTGGCTCACGTCTGTAATCCCAGCACTTTGGGAGGCTGAGGCGGGCGGATCACAAGGTCAAGAGATTGAGACCATCCTGGTCAACATGGTGAAACCCCGTCTCTACTAAAAATACAAAAAAAAATTAGCTGGGTGTGGTGGCGCGCACCTGTAGTCCCAGCTACTCGGGAGGCTGAGGCAGGAGAATTGCTTGAACCCCGGCGGCAGAGGTTGCAGTGAGCCGAGGTCGCGCCACTGCACTCCAGCCTAGCGCCTGGTGACAGAGTGAGACTCTGTCTCAAAAAAAAAAAAAAAAAATGAAAAGGTTTCACCATGTTGGTCAGGCTGCTCTTGAACTCCCAACCTCAGGTGATTCACCCGCTTTGGCCTCCAAAGTGCTTGGATTACAGGCATGAGCCACCACGCCCGGTTCCAGAGGTCTTGAGGATTGCAACTTCCCCAGTCTCTCCCACAGTTAAGCTAAGATTGGCCTTTTGAGATGCCTAGGATTTTGCATTTCTGACAACAGATGGCCCCAGGCAGAGCATGCCTCAGCCAGTCCTTGCAGGGCATTGAGGACCATTTTCCATCCCCAACCTGCAACACAGCACGCATACCCTAGCCCCCCACCCACCACACTTGCTTTGAAAAACCCGTAACCTCTGAGCCTGTGTTGATTCGAGCAATAACTCTGTCTCCCCTGTGGCACAGCCAGCTTCCTGTCAACTTTTTTTTTTTTTGAGACGGAGTCTCATTCAGTCACCCAGGCTGGAGTGCAGTGGCTCGATCTCAACTCACCACAACCTCTGCCTCCCAAGTTCAAGCGATTCTCCTGGGATAAGTGTGCACCACCACACTTAGCTAATTTTCCTATTTTTTAGTAGAGACGGGGTTTCACCATGTTGGTCAGGCTGGTCTTGAACTCCTGACATCAGGTGATCCACCTGCCTTGGCCTCCCAAAGTGCTGAGATTACGGGTGTGAACCATCAAGCCCAGCCTCTTAACCCCTTCCTTTAGTGCAATGCCATGCACTAAAATGGATTCATTTTGTCTGTGCAGCAGCAGAAGAACCCATTGGGCAGTGACATGAGTTCCAAAAACTGGATTTGCCACGAACCCAGCTGTGTGACTTTAGATATCTAAAGTGGCCTCTCCTAGCCTGTTTTCCCATCAGTAAATCTGGACAAGCGAGTGAGGAGTGCCTGCTGTGACAAGTGAGGAAGCTTTCCATTTCACTGGCTACCCCAAGATAAACATTCCCTTCAACATCCCACTTCCACAAAAATCACTGCCCGTAGGAATCCCAAGGGTCAAAGGACATCCAGCCACTGAAAAATAAGAGCATCACCTGTCACCCAGAGCAATGGAAGTCTGCATGCCACACATAGCGTCTTTGAGATGGAGTCTTGCTGTGTAGCCCAGGCTGGAGTGCAGTGGTGCGATCTCGGCTCACTGCAATCTCCGACTCCCGGGTCTGGGTTCAAGCAATTCTCCTGCCTCAGCCTCCAGAGTAGCTGGGATTACAGGCACTCACCACCATGCTCAGCTAATTTTTGTATTTTTAGTAGAGACAGGGTTTCACCATGTTGGCCAAGCTGACCTCATGAACTGCCCACCTCGGCCTCTTAAAGTGCCGGGATTACAGGCACGAGCCACCATGCCCTGCCTTTTTTTTTTTTTTTTTTTTTTGAGGAGGAGTCTCACTCTGTTACCCAGGCTGGAATGCAATGGCACAAACCCGGCTCACTGTAACATCCACCTCCTGGGTTCTAGAGATTCTCCTGCCTCAGCCTCCTGAGTAGCTGGGATTATAGGCACACACCACCACGCCCAGCTAATATATTTGTATTTTTAGTAGAGATGGGGTTTCACCAAGTTAATCAGGCTGTTCTCAGACTCCTAACTTCAAGTGATCCAGCCACCTTGGCCTCCGAAAGTGCTAAGATTACAGGCGTGAGCCACTGCATCTGGCTGTCTTTTTTTTTTTTTAAAGACAATTTCTTTTTTTTGATACAGGGTCTTGCTGTGTTGCCCAGGCTGGTCTCAAACTCCTCCCACCTGAGCTCCCAAAGTGCTGGGGCTAAAAGCATGAGCCACCGTGCCCAGCCCCATGTCTTCTTTAAAGGGAAGGTCTTGTTTAAAATGCTCTCTGGAGGCCTGTGTAGTGGGTTGAATGGTGACCCCCCAAAAAAATACATCCCTACATCAGAACTCCTGGAGCCTGCAAATGTGACCTTATGTGGAAATGGAATCTTTGCAGAAATTATTAAGTATCTCAAGATGAGATCATCCTGGATTTAGGACTCTAAATCCAATGACAGGTGTCCTTAGAAAGGTAAAAGGAGATTTGAAACACACACACACACGCGTGTGCACGCAAAAGCGATGCCGGGGGAGAGGTGTCCCCCAGCCAAGGAGTGCCCAGGGCTGCCAGGAGCCAAGGGATGCCAAAGGCAGGTCATGCAGCAGACCCTCTGACCGACTGAGCCTGCAAAGGAAACCCGCCTTGCAGATGCACCCTGTCATACTTCAGACCCTCCAGGACCACCAGGGAAAGCAGCCCTAGAGGGCCATTTCCAGGACTGTGGAAGAATAGATTTCTGGGTGCAGTGGTGCGTGCCTGTAATCCCCACGACTCCGCAGGCTGATGCGGTAGGATCCCCTAAGCCCAGAGTCTGAGACCAACCTGGGCAACATAGTGAGACCCCCACCTCAAAAAACAGACAACAAAAGTCATTTTCTGTTGTTTGAAGCCACCAGTTTGTGGCCACAGGAAACTCCTACACTCTGAGGTGAAAGAACGAGCTGGGTACTCTGAGAAATGAGGTTATCAGGCTGGGTGCAGTGGCTCACACCTGTAATATCATAACTTTGGGAGGCCAAGACCGGCAGGTCACGAGGTCAGGAGATCAAGACCATCCTGGCCAACACGGTGAACCCAGTCTCTACTAAAAATACAAAAAAATGAGTCAGGCTGGGTGGTGGGCACCTGTAAAATCCCAGCTACTCAGGAGGCTGAGGCAGGATAATCGCTTGAACCTGGGAGGCAGAGGTTGCAGTGAGCCAAGATTGTGCCATTGCCCTCCAGCCTGGGCAACAAGAAGGAAACTCTGGGGCTGGGGTGGGGGTGGGGAGCGACGGGGGAAAGCAACTCTGACTAGCCTTCTGTTCTGCCACTGCCCATGCGGGCCCCACCCCTGGCCCCTCCGGGCCCCACTCCTGTGTCCACATCGGCTCCCAACTTCACAACCTGTGATGGTTAAGTAGGATGAAAAACCCAGCAGCAAAACACAAATGGGACACCAGAGGGTGCATCTGTCACTGGCGTCTTCTGGGGTCTTTTGCCGGTGGCACATACCATTGCCATCTAGATGGCAGAGGATCAGAACAGGTTTCCTCATGACGCTTTTAAAATTTTACTTTGTAAACGCAATTATGCATTAGTAAAACACTGGATCATAGCAAAATACTAAAAATAAGTCAATGCCTGTCAGCCAGGCAGGAAGAGGACAAAGAGGACGGGCCAGGGCTCTCCCCAGACAGCCCAAAGCCCCAGGCGCGCTGGTGGCCTCCCTCCCTGAGGCAGGGCTGACTGGATTACCGGGGTGCCAGCGCTGTCACCCTGCCCCTGCAGCCACACCCAGGGGAGCGGCCTGGTAGGGCCAGGCGGCTGCCAGCCCAGAAACGCCTCCAAGCACTCCTTCTGGGGTCCAGGAGGCAGACTGCAGTCTGGGGAGCCAGCCCCGGAGAGAAGAGCTGGGGAGAGTGGGATCCCAGCCAATGCAAAATGGCCTTTCCACAAAGAGGAGCTTAGCAAACGTACTCTCCAGACCTGGAAAAAGGACTCAAAAAGATCACGGGCCTACCTGCCCTCACCCTCCACACCATCAAAGAGCAAAGAGAATCTTCCAGGCCCCCACCCCAGGCGTGGTGGATTGGTCAGGATTCAGAACAGATGAACTCTGCCTTGACCTCTAGGGTGCCCTCAGGTTCAGAGCAGAGCTTAACTCAATGCTGCATTTCTGCTTTAAAGGAAACACGTGATTCAGAAGTTCCCACTTAACAATATTTAACAATTCACCGATAGTTTTAGTTCAAAACCAGACATCCTTTCCTTGAAATGTGTTGTGAAAGATTTCTCAAGCTCCTTCTCCCCAGCGCCGTTTCTAAGAGGCTTAGCGTGAGCTGAGACTCCGACCCCTTCATTCCCAGGAAATGCTGAAACGCTCTGGGTTTGCAGGGTGCTGTCTTTCTACTCCTCCACACGCTTGCAACGATGACCTGGTTTAGGCTTTCAGTGTCTGAGCACCTTTTCTGGATCAGGCACCAGGGAAAGCAGGAGCCCTAGAGGGCCGTTTTCCCAGGATAAATACACACATTTCGGTTTTTGTTTTGTTTTTTGAGACAGTCTCACTCCATTGCCCAGGCTGGAGTACAATGGCATGATCTCGACTCACGGCAACCTCCACCTCCTGGGTTCAAGCGATTCTCCTGCCTTAGCCTCCTGAGTAGCTGAGATTATAGGCACCTGCCACCATGCCCAGCTAATTTTTGTTTTGTTGTGAGACCAAGTCTCTCTTGGTTGCCTAGGCTAGAGTACAGTGGCGCGATCTCAGCTCACCCCAACCTCCTTCTCCCAGGTTCAAGTGGTTTTTCTGCCTCGGCCTCCTGAGCAGCTGGGACTACAGGTGTGCACCATCATGCCCGGCTAATTTTTATATTTTTAGTAGAGATGGGGTTTCACCATATTGGCCAGGCTGGTCTTGAACTCCTGACCTCATGATCCACCCGCCTTGGCCTCCCAAAGTGCTGGGATTACAGGCGTGAACCACCTCGCCCTGCCTAATTTTTGTATTTTCACTTGAGACGGGGTTTCAGCCTATTGGCCAGGCTGGTCTCAAACTCCTGACCTCAAATGATTCACCCACCTCAGCCTCCCAAAGCGCCGAGACTACAGGCAAGAGCCACTGTGCCCGGACGAACACACACACCTCTAACAAGAGGGGCCCCTGTCTGGGAATACCTTCCAGGGAGGACTTCATCATCTCCAGACCCCCAGCCAGGGTCGGTAGTCAAGAAATACTAAGAAGTCAGGAAACTGAACATCATCCTAAATGCAGGTAGAGTGACAATGGACCACTCCACAAGGTGGGAGGATCCCTTGAGCCCAGGAGTTCTTGGCCAGCTTGGGCAACACAGCAAGACCTGTGTGTCTACAAAAAACATTTAAAAAGAAAAAGTGCACCACTCCAAATAAATATGTCCTACTCCCTATGTGGTGAGGGCCTTCAGAAAGGACTCGGGTTCTGTATTTTGATGTCCAAATCATGAGCCTGTGTGTGTTTTTGTTTTTGAGAGTCTTGCCCTTTACCTCAGGCTAGAGTGCAGTGGCTTGATCTCAACTCACTGCAACCTCCATCTCCCAGGTTCAAGTGATTCTCGTGCCTCAGCCTCCCAAGGAGCTGGGATTACAGATGCCCACACCTGGCAAATTTGTTTTTTGTATTGAGTAGAGACAGGGTTTTGTCATGCTGGCCAGGCTGGTCTCAAATTCTAGGCCTCAAGTGATCTGCCCATCTCAGCCTCCCAAAGTCTGGGACTACAGGTGTGAGCCACCATGCTTGGCCTGCAAGTCAAGAAACATTCTTTTTCATTCCCTAGCATTTATTTATTCATTTATTTTTTGAGACAGGGTCTCCCTCTGTCACCAGGCTGGAGTGCAGTGGTACGATCACAGCTCACTGCAGCCTTGACTTCCCGGGTTCTAGCAATCCTCCCACCTCAGCCTCTCAAATAGCTGAGATTATAGGTGCATGTCAGTATGTCCAGCTAACTTTTCTATTTTTTGTAGAGACGGGACTTTGCCATGTTGCCCAGGCTGATCTTGAACTCCTCACCTCAGGAGATCTGTCCACCTCAGTCCAGAGTGCTGGGATTATAGGCATGAGCCACTGCACCCAGCCTAATTTTTAAAAGACTGGCACCTTCACACCATACTTAGTATTATGTTGAACACACACTTTTTTTTTTTTTTTTTTTTTTTTGAGATGGAGTCTCGAACTGTTGCCAGGCTGGAGTGCAGTGGTGCGATCTCAGCTCACTGTGACCTCCGCCTCCCACATTCAAGCAGTTCTCCTGCCTCAGCCTCCCGAGTAGCTGGGACTGCCGGTGTGCGCCACCACACCCAGCTAGTTTTTTGTATTTTTAGTAGAGACAGGGTTTCATTATATTAGCCTGGATGGTCTCAATCTCTTAACCCCATGGTCTGCCTACCTCGGCCTCCCAAAGTGCTAGGATTACAGGATTACAGGCATGAGCCACTGCATCCTACCCAGCACACCCATTTTCATATTATTCGAAGATATGAAATAGCAGTGGATTTTTTTCTTTTTTGCTGGAGTGCAGTGCTGACTGCATAACAGCCCCAACCACCTGGGCTCAAATGATCATCCCGCTTCAACCTCCTGAGTAGCTGGGACCACAGGCCCACACCACAAGGGCCGGCTATTTTTTTTAATTTTATTTTTTATTTGAGAAGGAGTCCTGCTCTGTGGCCCAAGCTGTAGTGCAAAGGCACAATCTCGGCTCACTGCAACCTCCACCTCCCAGGTTCAAGCGATTCTCCTGCCTCACCCTCCCAAGCAGCTGGGACTACAGGCATGTGCCACCACGCCCAGCTAATTTTTGTATTTTTAGTAGAGACAGGGTTTCACAATGTTGGCCAGGATGGTCTCCATCTCTTAATCTTGTGATCCGCCCACCCCAGCCTCCCAAAGTGCTGGAATTACTGGCATGAGCCACTGCACCTGGCCTTTATTTTTATTTTCTTTGTACAGATGGGGTCGCCCCCATGTTGCCCGGGCATGGATTATTTTGCAATTTCCTGTCACTGATGCCACTTGAAAAAAAGGTCAAAATTTATAACTCAAGGTCAGGATAATGTTGACCAAAGGGACAAATGAATTTCAAATGTGGTCACTGAAAGCCTGTTCACCTTAGAGAATGTCATATTGGCCCGGTGCGGTGCCTCACGCCTGTAATCCCAGCAATTTGGAAGGCCAAAGCGGGCAGATCATGAGGTCAGGAGTTCGAGACCAGCCTGGCCAACATGGTAAAACTCTGTCGCTACTAAAAATACAAAAATTAGCCAGGCACAGTGGCTCACACCTGTAATCCTAACACTTTGAGAGGCTGAGGCAGGCAGATCACCTGAGGTCAGGAGTTTGAGACCAGCCTGACCGACATCGAGAACCCTACTAAAAATTAAAAAATTAGCTGGGCATGCTGGTGCACGCCTGTAATTCCAGCTACTTGGGAGGCTGAGGCATGAGAATCACGTGAACCTGGAAGGTGGAGGTTGCAGCCGAGATCACACCACCGCACTTCAGCTCCAGCCTGGGCAACAGAGCAGGACTCTATCTCAAAAAAAAAAAAAAAATTATATATATATATATATATATATATATATATGTGTGTAGTAAGAATGTCATTTTACCTTGCATTTGTGAGCTGACCTCTCCAAAGAGCCTAGGGTCTTTATCAGAATCCATCCCATCACAACGTTCTGCAACCAAAAACAGCAACTCAGGGCTGTACCGAGATGCTGAGCACAGGACAGGTGGGATTTGGTTTCTTATTTAAATCAGCTGGCTCCAGTGGACGCGACTTCAGGTGAAAATAGTATCTTTGAAAGTGACTCTGCAGCTTTTCAGAGAGGCGCTGGTTAGCACCAGGTTAATTTCACAGGCGTCCTAGAATTCTGTGGGTTTGGAGGGGATGGGAGGTGTCCACACTCCCCATCTGGGGCTCCCTGCTGTCAGAGGACAGAGCAGGCTCACCCTGGCAGAGCTGCTCTGGCCACCTCACGTGGTGGTGACGCTTCCCAAGCCCTCACACTTTACGCCTGGGGGAAATCGAGCATCCCCTCATCAGCCCTCACCCCACACCAAGGTCCCCCCACCCTGCAGGACTGCATGTGAAATGGCATATTTATTCCCTGACCTGACCCCCGAACCTCTTCCTTTAAGATAGGGTCTCTACTATTAGAAATAGAGTAAAAAAAAAAAAAAAAAAAAAAGACAGGGTCTTGCTCTGTTGCCCAGGCTGGGGTGCAGTGGCATGATCAGAGCTTACAGCAGCCTGACCTCTCAGGCTCAATCAATTCCCCCACCTCAGCCTCCAGAACAGCTAGGATCACAGGTACACACCACCACGTTCTACTAATATTTTTTTGGGTAGAGACAGGGTCTTGCTTTGTTGCCCAGGCTGGTCTTGAATTTCTGGGCTCAACCAATCCTCTGGCCTCGGCCTCCCAAAGTGCTGGGATTCCAGGGCTGAGCAACTGGGTCCGGCCTCCCTATCCTCTTCAGGAGTCATATCCTCCCTCCCATGGGGCGGGGACCACCCCCATCCTCTATGTGAGAGGAAGAATCCTGGCTTCCCTGGGTGGGCCAGGCTGCCTCGGGCCTCTCTTGGTGCTAGGACCTCTTTCCGATGGTGGCAGCCACCTGGCTGGGGGCAACTGAGCACACTCATGCCCAGCATGTCCTTACCTAGCAGCACCCAAACCCGGGCTGGGCCACAGTTTCCTCTGTTCACCAAAAAGCAGCCCCAAATTCAGCCTGGTGTAGCAAAGAATTGGTCCACGATCACCGACTATGAGCAGAGCACGTTGTCACTCAAGCTGGGGCCATTGTGAATCTGGGCTCAGATCAGTTTGGCCCTGGGTGTGACACTGATTTAAAGTCTTTGAGGCTGAGGCTCCAGGGCCGTCAGAGGGGACAGGACTGCCACTCTGCACTTACCTCCTGGATGGGATGTCCATTTGGTTCCCAGAATGACCGATCACCCAGGAGTTAAGAGTGGCGGAGATCTCAGGGTCCAGCCCGTGTGAGGTTGCTGCCTCCATAAAGACCTGTGCGTGCAGAAGGGCCGCTACTGAGTCAGGTCGGCTGTAGAGATCCCCGCTCGGGCGGCGCTGAAGGCATGAAGAAGCAGACACTCAGATAGAACAGCAAAGTGGGACTATCCAGGCCTAAAAACCTTCGGAACTGAGAGCCTCAGGGGCCGACAGCATTACAAGCTGAGGGCCTCGAGCAGATGCTGACTCACGCATTTATTCTCTCTGAACAGGTGCTTAATATTAACAAACAAGTGTTCTGTGCTTTCTCATAGAACCAAGATAAACTAGGTAGGCAGCTGGTGCCTGCTTACCACTGATCAAGGACAAACCGGAAAGTATTCTCCACTAGGGAGCCACGGGGGCAGGGTCATGTATCCCGTGCTTAAAGAACTGTTGGCCGGGCGTGGTGGCTCAAGCCTGTAATCCCAGCACTTTGGGAGGCCGAGGTGGGCGGATCATGAGGTCAGGAGTTCAAGACCAGCCTGGCCAACATGGTGAAACCTGTCTCTACTAAAAATACAAAAATTAGCCAGGTGTAGTGGCACGCACCTGTAGTCCCAGCTACTTGGGAGGCTGAGGCAGGAGAATTGCTTGAACTTGGGAGGCGGAGGTTGCAGTGAGCCAAGATTGTGCCACTGCACTCCAGCCTGGAGCCTGGCGACAGGGTAAGACTGTCTCAAAAAAAATTATTTTATTTTATTTTTTTAGACAGAGTTTCACTCTGTTGCCCAGGCTGGAGTGCACTGGCACAGTCTCGACTCACTGCAACTTCTGCCTCCTGGTTTCAAGCAGTCCTCCTGACTCAGCCTCTTGAGTAGCTGGGATTACAAGCATGTGACACCACGCCCAGCTAATTTTTGTATTTTTTGTAGAGATGGGGATCTCACCATATTGCCCAGGCTGGTCTCAAACACCTGGGCTCAAGCAATCCTCCTGCCTTGGCCTCCCGAAGTGCTGGGATTATGGGTGTGAGGTGTCACACCCGGCCGCATTTTATTTTATGGATAAGAAAAGCACTGGAAATGGAGGACGCACAGGGGTCTGAGGGGAAGGGAGGCCAGGGTTGCGGTGCAAGCATCGGGCTTCTACTCCTGCACGCCGGCACCTCCCAAATGGCCGAGGGTTGGGCAGGGTTGGGGAGCAGGACAGACATCCTGGGCCCAGCTCTGCTTCCAGGGAAGCAGTTCAGGAGGAGCAGATAGGCCCAGTCTTGAGTTTAACACTGCAGATGTATGTGTGTTTTGTTTACGTTTGTATCCCAAATACTCATAACAGTGTCGGGCACACAAATACTTGCTAACAAATAACAACAAATAACAAATTAACCTGGGGCCGGGCGCGGTGGCTCACGCCTGTAATCCCAGTACTTTGGGAGGCCGAGGCGGGTGGATCACGAGGTCAAGAGATCGAGACCATCCTGGTCAACATGGTGAAACCCCGTCTCTACTAAAAATACAAAAATTAGCTGGGCATGGTGGCACGTGCCTGTAGTCCCAGCTACTTGGGAGGCTGAGGCAGGAGAATTG
>PVKV010036725.1:0-15451 GCA_004027835.1 Alouatta palliata
GCTCTGGCCCCGCCCCATCCCCGCCCTTCTGCAGTGGCCCCGCCCCCGTCCCCAGCTGGGGGTCTTCCCAGGCACCTCCCAAGGCTGGAGAATCCACCCAGCCCATAGCCAGGGAAACCGAGACTCTGGGGATGGGACTGACACGCTTACAGTCCCCACCTACCCCGACCAGTTCCCCATTCCAAGGCTGCCCCCCTCTTCCTGTCCTTTCCCCACCCTCGCATCTCAAGACCTCCCTGTCCCCTCGCCAGGTATGCCCCTGAGTCTCTCTCGGACAACATATTCTCTCGCCAGTCAGATGTCTGGAGCTTCGGGGTCGTCCTGTACGAGCTCTTCAGCTACTGCGACAAAAGTTGCAGCCCCTCGGCCGTGAGTGGGCTCCCTAGGCCCCCAACCTCCTTCTCCCCGCACGGTCCTCGTAGCCAATCTCCATCCTGTCTGCACCTGCGTCCCTTTTTAGCATGGGGTCACCTGGTCCCAGCATCATAGGCCCCAGTGAGGAGGAGCCTTCCTCACCTTTCTGACCCCTCCCCACAGTGCAGGCAGCCCCTCCCCACTCTATCACAGATGGCCCCTCCCCCCACACGGGTGCCCCCTCCCCCCTCCCCCACCACCTGCGCTCCTGCTTTGCTCCAGGAGTTCCTGCGGATGATGGCCTGTGAGCGGGATGTCCCCGCCCTCTGCCGCCTCCTGGAACTGCTGGAGGAGGGCCAGAGGCTGCCGGCGCCTCCTGCCTGCCCTGTTGAGGTGAGCACCTTGTAGGGCTAGCCTGTTTCCCAGTCTGTAGATTGGGCCGGGGTCTCGGGCAACCAGCTGGCGCCTGAGTCTCTGGACTGAGAGGAAAGGCTAGAGTGTGAGGCTGATGAGGATCCTTGCCCCACTTGGCTACTCTCTCACTGTGTGGCAAGTCAGAGCACTTTCAAAGCCTCAGTTTACCCTTTTCCAAAATGGGAATAGTTATGCCTTATAGGGTGAGGGAGGATCAGACTGCTGGACGCCTGTGCCTATGCAGGCTCATCTGAAAGCTCTGCCCAGAGTTGGTGTTCCAGAAATGGTGGCGACGTTCATGGGTTTTTTGGTTTTTTTAGAGATGGGGCTCACTCTGTTGCCCAGGCTGGGGTCCAATCATAGCTCACTGCAGCCTCCGACATCTGGGCTCAAGTGATCCCCCTGCTTCAGCATCCCCAGTAAGAGGGACTACAGGTGTACACCACCATGCCTGGCTAATTTAAAAATAATTTTTTAGAGACGGGGATCTCACTATGTTGCCCAGGCTGGTCTTGAACTCCCGGACTCAAGCAATCCTCCTGCCTCAGCCTCCCACAGTGCTGGGACTACAGGTGTGCACCACCATGCCTGGCTAATTTTGAAAAAATTATTTTGTTTAACTTTTTTGTTTTGAGACAGAGTCTTGCTCTGTCACCAGGCTGGAGTGCAGTGGCCTGATCTTGGGTCACTGCAACCTCTGCCTCCCAGGTTCAAGCATTCAAGCGATTCTCCTGCCTCAGCCTCCTGAGTAGCTGGGACTACAGGTGCGTACCACCATGCCCAGTTAATTTTTATATTTTTAGCAGAGACAGGGTTTCACCATGTTGGCTAGGATGGTCTCGATCTCTTGACCTCGTGATCCGCCCTGAGCCTCCCAAAGTGCTGGGATTACAGGCGCGAGCCACCACATACCACCCTCTCATGGTTTATAATCATATAATAACCCCTGTGCAAGCATCTGACCTGCAGTTGGTCATTGATAAATTAATTTGTTCAGGCCAAAAACATTTACTGAGTGCCAACTGTGTGCCATAACTTGTTGGGTGCTGAGGACCCAGATGGGGAGAGAACCCTGTCCTCCCAGTAACTAGCAGAAGCTGATAAGAACATTCTGGACTGGGCGCGATAGCTCATGCCTATAATCCCGACACTTTGGGAGGCTGAGGCAGAAGGATCACGGGAGCCCAGGAGTTCCAGACCAGCCTGGACAACATAGTGAGACCCTGTCTCTACAAACGATACAAGCTTTAGCCGGTGTGGCAACATGCATCTGTAGATTCAGCTACTCGGGAGGCTGAGGCAGGAGGATTGCTTGAGCCCAGGAGGTCAAGGCTGCAGTGAGCCATTATCATGCCACTGCACCCAGCCTGGACAACAGAGTGACACCCTGTCTCAGAACAAACAAAAAACAAACAAAAAGTTCTGGTAGTGATAAGTGCCTTGAAAGAGATGAACAGGCCAGGCACGGTGGCTCAAGCCTATAATCCCAGCACTTTGGGAGGTCGAGGTGGATGGATCAGGAGGTCAGGAGTTCAAGACCCACCTGGCCAACATAGTGAAACCCCATCTGTACTAAAAATGCAAATATTAGCCAGGTGTGGTGGTGGGCGCCTGTAGTCCCAGCTACTTGGGAGGCTGAGGCAGGAGAATCGCTTGAACCCAGGAGTTGGGGTTGCAGTGAGCCGAGATCTTGCCATTACCCTCCAGTCTGGGCAACACAGAGAGACTCTGTTTAAAAAATAATAATAAATAAATGAACAGAGGGAAATGGTGGGGTGGGGTTGGTCGAAAAGGGCCTTTTGGTAGGGGATGATGGAAGGAGGAAAACCCCTCCCATAGGTAAATCTAGGAGACATTTCCAGGGGGAGCACAGAAGGGGCAAAGGCCCTGGGGAAGGAATGAGCTGGGTCCTTAAAGCACCAGTGTGGTGGAGGCAGGTTTGACTGCCTGGAACAAATGAGAAAGACAGGGAGGGAGACGAGTGAAGGTGGACATCAGGGGAGAGGTGTGTTCTAAGATCCGTAGCGGCCGGGCACGGTGGCTCACATCTGTAAATCCCAGCACTTTGGGAAGCTGAATCACATAAGGTCAGGAGTTCAAGACCAGCCTGACCAACATGGTGAAACCTCATCTTTACTAAAAATACAAAACTAGCCAGATGTGGTAATCCCAGCTGTAATCCCAGCTACTCTGGAGGCTGAGGCAAGAGAATTGCTTGAACCTGGGAGGCGGAGGTTGCAGTGACCCGAGGTCACATCACTGCACTCCAGCCTGGGCAACAAGAGCAAAACTCTGTCTCAAATATGTAAAAAAAAATAAAATCCACAGGGAGCCATGAGAGGTTTTGGAGCAGAGATGGGATGGAATTTAATTTATATATATATTTTTTGAGATGGAGTCTCACTCTGTTGCCCAGGCTGGAGTGCAGTGGCGTGATCCCAACTCACTGCAACCTCCACCTCCCATGTTCAAGCAATTCTCCTGCCTCAGCCTCCCAAGTAGCTCGGACTACAGGCATGCACCACCATGCCTGGCTAATTTTTGTGTTTTTAGTAGAGATGGGGTTTCATCATGTTGGCCAGGCTGGTCTCGAACTCCTGACCTCAGGTGATCCACAGCCTTGGCCTCCCAAAGTGCTGGGATTACAGGCGTGAGCAACTGAGCCTGGGCTTTAATTGAATGAGACCAGGTGTGGTGGCTCACCCCTATAATCCCCGCATTTTGAGAGGCCACGGTGGGTGGATCACCTGAGGTCCGGAGTTCGAGACCAGCCTGGCCAACATGGTGAAACCCGTCTCTACTAAAAATACAAAATTAGCTGAGCATGGTGGCGTGTGCCTGTAATCCCAGTGACTTGGGAGACTGAGGCAGGAGAATTGCTTGAACCTGAGAGGTGGAGGTTGCAGTGAGCAGAGATTGTGCCAGTGCACTCCAGCCTGGGCCACAGAGCTAGACTCTGTCTCAAAAAAACAAAAACAAACTGAACGGGAGTTGTGTCCTTCTGACTGCTCAGGCATGACTCCATTGTCTGTCTTCTGCCTCTCAGGTTCATGAGCTCATGAAGCTGTGCTGGGCCCCTGGCCCACAGGACCGGCCGTCATTCAGCACCCTGGGCCCCCAGCTGGACATGCTGTGTGTGGAGTGGAAGCTGGGGGTGTGAGACTCCTGCCTACCCTGCTCACCCAAAGGGCAAACCCCACTCTCTGTCCTTTTTATAGCTCCTGCCCACAGACCTCTGGATTAGGTCTCTGTTGACTGGCTGTGTGACCTTAGGCAGGGAGCTGCCCCTCTCTGGGCCTCAGAGGACTTATGAGGGTCCTCTACTTCAGGAACACCCCCATGACATTGCATTTCGGGGATTCCCGTGGCTCGTGGAATAGCCTGTGGTGGCCTTTTGGATTTGTTAAGATTCAAGACAGATGGGCAGATGTGTCAGTGGGGTCTCTGAGTCTTGGCTTGAAGATGCAAGGAACCAAATTTAAGTCCCTCCCGTCTTCCCATCCCCTCAAGCCCTGGCCCCCTGAGTTTCCTTTTCCCTCTCTCTCTCGCTCTCTCTCTCTCTCTGAGACAGAGTATCACTCTCTTACCCAGGGTGGAGTGTAGTGGTGTGATCTTGGCTCACCACAATCTCTGCTTTCCAGGCTCAAGCGATTCTCCTGCCTCAGCCTCCCGAGTAGCTGGGATTACAGGTGTGCACCACCACACCCAGCTAATTTTTGTAGTTTTAGTAGAAACAAGGTTTCATCATGATGGCCAGGCTGATCTCTAGCTCCTGACCTCAAGTGATCCTCCTGCCTCAGCCTCCCAAAATGTTGGAATAACAGACATGATCCACTCTGCCCGGGTTTTTGTTTTTCTAAATTTATTATTATTATTATTATTATTATTATTGAGGCAGAGTTTCACTCTTGTTGCCCAGGCTGGAGTGCAATGGTGCGATCTCGGCTCACGGCAACCTCTGCCTCCCGGGTTCAAGCAGTTCTCCTGCCTCAGCCTCCCAAGTAGTTGGGACTACAGGCATGCGCCACCACGCCTAGCGAATTTTGTTTTTTAAGTAGAGACAGGGTTTCTCCATGTTGGTCAGGCTGGTCTTGAACTCCTGACCTCAGATGATCTGCCCACTTCAGCCTCCCAAAGTGCTGGGATTACAGGCATGAGCCACGTGCCCGGCCTATTATTGTTTTTTTGAGACAGGATCTTGCTCTGTTGGCCAGGCTGGTCTCGAACTCCTGGGGTACAGTGATTGTCCTGCCTCAGCTGGGACTACAGGAACCCAGTTTTGAGTTTGAGTCTTATTTCCAATCGGGACATGAGTGTAGCTTTAAATATCTGATCTGACTTCTGCTCCTCCGTGTCTGTTTCTCTGGAGGAAGCCACGGATGAGAGCAGTTGCCGTGGCTGGAACTCTGCCTTTCGGGGGAGCCCATGTATCTGTTTGGGATTCTGTAAGGAGGCAGGAGAGGCTATCCTAACGGTCCATCCTAACGGTACCTGACTGTCCCAGGGCTTCAGTTTTCTCATCTGTCTGATGGGACCCCTTCCGTCCTCACCCTACAAGGGCCACAAAGGGATGACACAGAACCTGGCAGGAACTTTTCAGGCAATCCAGGGAAAGAAAGACATTCCTGGCAGAGGGGATAGCATGCCAAGCGTGAGAAGGCTGAGTAAGGAGGTTAAGAACCCAGGTATTGAAGCCTAGGGTTTTGCCACTTCTGCGCTGTGTGATGGTGGGCAAGTTCCTTTCCCTCTCTGGGTCTGAGTTCTGTCCCCTGCGAAATGGGCAGAGCTTACCCCTTGGTTGGGCAGGGTCAACTTTCTGACTGGTGACAGGGATTCTCATGCAGGTTAAGCTCCTCCTCACCGATCTGCAAAGCTTTTGCCTCCTTAGAAAACTTTTATCCATCTCTTAAAACCCTTGCAGCCTTCCCTCACATACCCCCACCACTATTCCAGCTCTGTCCTTCCCTCCAGCCCCACTCTGACTCTGGGGCTGGGGAAGTGTCTGTGTCCAGCTGTCTTTCCTGACCTCGGGGTTACTTGGGGGCTGGGCCAAGGCCTCGGCACAGAGGGGGTTCTGGGAGTATTTGTTGACTGAATAAAGAAATTCAGTGGAAAAGATGGTTTGTGCTGGACCTGGGGCAATGGGGAACCTCAGAGGGTGTGTGAGCTGGCAGGGATGTGGTTGGGGCTGTGGGCCAGAGACCTTTCAAGGGGCCACTGTGGGGGCCCCAGGGTAGGCTGGTAGAGGACGGCCGCTGGGTGAGGCTTGGCTGGGATCCTCAGGGACAGAGCCCCCTCACTCCTAGCCCCAGCACTGGCCTTGGCTGCAGCCTGGGGGAGCTGATTACAGGCTCTCTATGGGTGGGGAAGGAACAGACTGCTCTTTGGGTGGTCAGAGGACAAGGCCAGGCTGGGGGATGCGAGGCTGTGGGGCGGGGACCAACATCACTGGGGCCAGGGCACCCCCAGCCGTGTGCACCTCGTAACTGCTAGAAAGATGTGGAGAATGGCCAGGCTCAGTGGCTCATGCCTGTAATCCCAGCACTTTGGGAGGCCAAGGCAGGAGGATCACTTGAGGTCAGGAGTTCGAGACCAGCCTGGCCAACATGGCGAAACCCCATATCTACTAAAAATACAAAAATTAGCTTGGTGTGCGGGCGCATGCCTGTAATGCTGGCTACTCGGGAGGCTGAGGCGGGAGAATTGCTTAAAACTGGGAGGTAGAGGTTGCAGTGAGTCTTGATCACGCCAGTGCACTTCAGCCTGGGCGACAGAGCAAGACTCTGTTTCAAAAAAAAGAAAGATGCCGAGAGAGATACCCAGAGAGCACCCTAATGTGGTAGAAAGGGGGAGGCAGCTGCTGGGGGGTCAAGCAAGAACTGAATTCCAGCCCAGGTTCTCTCCTGCCTCGGGTCAAGCATCCTTCCCTCTCTCAGCCTCGGTTTTCCTCCTTGGTAAAACAAAGCCATGATACCCCCTAGGCACAAAGCTGGGGCCAAGCAGATGCTGAACTAATAAACCTTGATCTGTTCTGGATCCCCCCCAGACCGTGCTCACCCAGAAGGTACCGCCATGTTGGGGAGGCAGAGCTTCCAATGGGACACCCCCAGCCCTGTGTGTCAGGCGTCTTGAGAAGTCCTGGGCTCTAATTGGCCTCCTGTGACTTTGGGCAAGTCTGGGGTCCTCTCTTTGTGACACAGTTTTCTTTTTCTTTTTTTTTTTTTTTAAGATGGAGTCTCACTTTGTCCCCCTGGCTGCAGTGCAGTGGCGTGACCTTGCCTCATTGCAATCTCCGCCTCTTGGGTTCCAGTGATTCTCCTGCCTCAGCCTCCCGAGTAGCGGGGATTACAGGCGCACACCACCGCACCCAGCTAATTTTTGTATTTAGTAGAGACAGGGTTTCATCATATTGGGCAGGCTGGTCTCGGATTCCTGACCTCAAGTGATCCGCCTGCCCCAGCTTGCCAAAGTGCCTGGATTTCCAGGCATGAGCCACTGCACCTGGCCTCTGTGCCTGTTTTCTTATTTGTACAGTAAAAAAAAAAAACAAACAAAATTCTGCACATTGTAGGTCTTGGAAGATGCCCGCTGTCTTCCCTCCTACCCCCCAGGAAATGCAGGATTATTATTTTTCAGTTGACTATTTCATCTCTTCAAAATGGTGAGACAATAGCAAAGACTTCGCTGTGTGTGGTGGCTCACACCTGTCATCCCAGCATTTTGGAAGGCTCAGAAGGGAGGACCACTTGAGTTCTAGATGAGCCTGGGCAACATAGCAAGACCCCCATCTCTACAATTAAAATTTAAAAATGTCTGGGTGCGGTGGCTCATGCCTATAATCCCAGCATTTTGGGAGGCTAAGGCAGGTGGATCGCTTGAGGTCAGGAGTTGGAAACCATCCTGGCCAACATGGCAAAACCCAGCCTCTACTAAAAAAAAAACCAAAAACACAAAAATATTAGCTGGGCAGGGTGGCACACACCTGTAATCCCAGCTACTCAGGAAGCTAAGGCTGGAGACTCGCTTCAACCCGGGAGTCTGAAGTTGCAGTGAGCCCAGATGGAGTCACTGCCCTCTAGCCTGGGTGACAGAGCGAAACTCTGGCTCAAAAATAAAATAAAATAAAATAAAAATATATAAAAAAAATAAAAAAGAGCCGGGCACGGTCGTGACTGTAGTCCCAGCTACTCGGGAGGCTGAGGTGAGAGGATCGCTTGAGCCCAGGAGCTCTGGGCTGTAGTGCTATGCCGATCGGGTGTCCGCACTAAGTTCGGCATCAATATGGTGACCTCCCGGGAGCGGGGAAACACCAGGTTGCCTAAGGAGAGGTGAACGGGCCCAGGTCAGAAACGGAGCAGGTCAAAACTCCCGTGCTGATCAGTAGTGGGATGGCGCCTGTGAACAGCCACTGCACTCCAGCCTGGGCAACGTAGCGAGACTCTGTCTCTTTAAAAAACAAAATAATTTTTTAGAAAAAGATTCAGGTATAACCTTAAGACTGAACATGAAAAACTAAAATAAAATTAAAAAAGAAAGACTCCTTGCCCAGTGCTCCCTCTGGGGAAGATACATCCAAGGCCCTGGCCCTGGGAGAAAGGCCCTGGCACTAATCCCACCCTTGACCTTCTTCCTGGGCGGTCCTGAAGAATGTTCTGTCCCTTCTCCAAGGCCCCCAGCTGGGGCGGCCCAGGCGCCTATAAAGCGGGTCCCCACTTGGCCCAGGCGCCACCCACCGCCATGGACCCCCGACTGACTGCCTGGGCGCTGGTGCTGCTGGGCCCCGCCCTGGTGTTCGCGTCGGGCCCCTCGTCCACCCCAGAGATGCGTGAGAAGCTGTGCGGCCACCACTTCGTCCGCGCGCTGGTGCGCGTGTGTGGGGGCCCCCGCTGGTCCACGGAGGCCAGGAGGCCTGTGGCTGCAGGCGACGGTGAGTGGGGACGGGCCGGGGCAGCGCTCTGGGAAGCCGAGGTGGCGCAGGTGCACACGGGCAGGGCAGGTGGGCAGGCTTGCACGCGTGTGCCCGGCGCCGACCTGCTGGCCGCGTGCACAGATCGTGGGTCCCCACTGGAGTGTGTGTGCGCGCGCGCATGTGAAAGTCCCCAGGGGCATGAGTCCCCTGTGGGACCAGAAACACAGTGAGGCAGGAGAGGCAGGCTCTTGCAAAGTAGGTGGTGAGATCCTGTCTCAAAATTTCAGTATTTTGATCTTTGTGAATTTTTGCCTTAATTTTGCTTCTTGTTTTTTGTTTTTTGAGACAGTCTCACTCTGATGCCCAGGCTGGAGGGCAGTGGTGCGATCACGGCTCACTGCAGGCTCAAACGATCCTCCTGCCTCGCTCTCTGGAGTAGCTGGGGTACAGATGCTGCCACCACGCCCAGCAAACTTTTTTTTCTTTTTTGCAGAGAAGGAGTCTCACTGTGTTGCCAGGTCTGGTCTCAAACTCCTGGGCTCAAGTGATCCTCCCACCCTGACCTTCCAAAGTGTTGGAAATAGAGGTGAGTCACGGTGTCCAACCTTGAAAGTATTTAAGCTGGGCACGGTGGCTTACGCCTGGAATCCCAGCACTTTGGGAGGCCGAGGTGTGTGGATCACGAGGTCAGGAGGTTGAGACCAGCCTGGCCATGGTGAAACCCCGTCTCTACTAAAAATACAAACAATTAGCCGGGCTTGGTGGTGGGCGCCTGTAGTCCCAGCTACGTGGGAGGCTGAGGCAGGGGGATGGCTTGAACCTGGGAGTAGGGGTTGCAGTGAGCCGAGATTGCACCACTGCACTCCAGCCTGGCAAAAGAGCAAGACTCTGACTCAAAAAAAAAAAGTATTTAAAAGTGTTGCTTCTGAAAAGTATTTTATTATTTTATTTATTTTATATTTATTTATTTTGAGACAGAGTCTCGCTCCATCACCCAAGTCAGAGTGCCGTGGTGCAATCTCGGCTCACTGCAACCTCTGCCTCCCGAGTTCAAGTGATTCTCCTGCCTCAGCCTCCAGAGTAGCTGGGACTACAGGCACGCGCCACCGCACCCGGCTAATTTTTGTATTTTGTTTGTTTGTTTGAGATGGAATCTTGCTCTGTCACTCAGGCTGAAGTGCAATGGCATGATACCGGCTTAGTGCAACCTCCACCTCCTAAGTTCAACCAATTCTCCTGCCTCAACCTCCCAAGTAGCTGGGACTACAGGCACCTGCCAACATGCCCAGCTGACTTTTTTTTTTTTTTTTTTTTTTTTTTTTTTTTTTTTTTTTTTTTTTTTTTTTTTTTTTTTTTTTTTTTTTTTTTTTTTTTTTTTTTTTACTTTTAGTAGAGACAAGGTTTCACCATGTTGGCCAGGCTGGTCTTGAACTCCTGAGCTCAGGTGATCTGCCCGCCTCAGCCTTCCAAAGTGCTGGGATTACAGGTGTGAGCCACTGTATCCGGACTGTGTATTTTTAGTAGAGATAGGGTTTCACTATGATGACCAGGCCGATCTTGAACTCCTGAATGTAAGTGATCCGCCCGCTTCAGCCTCCCAAAGTGTTGGGATTGCAGGTGTGAGCCACCGTGCCTGGCCTTTTTACAAGTATTTAAAATTTGATTTTAAAAGCATTGCATTAAAATACTTATCTTGCTGGACGTGGTGGCTGTTGCTTGTAATCCCTGCTATTCAGGAGGCTGAGAAGGGAGGATCACTTGAAGCCAGGAGTTTGAGACCCGCCTGGGCAATATAAGACTCAGCCTGAGACAGAGACCCCCTGTCTCAAAGAAAGAAAACATAATATTATTAATATATATGTTTTTTGAGACAGGGTCTCGCTCTGTCACCCAGGATGGAGTGCAGTGGCATGATCTCGGCTCATTGCAGCCTCCACCTCCCAGGCTCAAGCGATCCTCCCACCTCAGCCTCCTGAGTAGCTGGGACTATAGGCACATGTCACCACGTCTGGCTAACTTTTGTATTATTAGTAGTGGTAGGGGTTTCACCATATTGCCTAGGCTGGTCTCGAACTCCTGAGCTCAGGCAATCCGCCTGCCTCACCCTCCCAAAGGCCTGGGATTACAGGTCTGGCTACCAAGTACTTTTTTTTTTTTCCTTTCCTTATGAAGTTGAGAGCTTTCACCTTTTCACTTAAAGGAAGCACTTGGTGTCTTCTCTGTAATATCTGCGTTGCCTACTCTTGTGCTTTGAGGCCGTGATGAAGTAAAAGAAGGGTTACCTGAACAGGGCCGCTGAGATGACATCACAGGTCATCTGGTCAGCAAGACGGTTACTAAGTAACGGGAATGGGCAGGGAGCGTAAACAGCGTGGATATGCTAGACAAAGGACGGACTCAAGTCCCCTGCATGACAGCGTGAGACTTCACAGCGCTACTCAGAACAGCACGGAACTGAAAACTTAGGAAATCAGGAGCAGTGACTCACGCCTGTAATCCCAGCACTTTGGGAGGCCAAGGCGGGCAGATCACCTGAGGTCAGGAGTTCGAGACCAGCCCGGCCAACACAGTGAAACCCCGTCCCTACTAAAAATACAAAATTAGCCAGGCGTGGTGGCGCAGGCCTGTAATCCCAGCTACTTGGGAGGCTGAGGCAGGAGAATCGCTTGAACCCAGGAGGCGGATGTTGCAGTGAAGCCGAGATCGCCCCATTTCACTCCAGCCTGGGCGATAAGAGCAAAACTCTATCTCAAAAAACAAAAAAAATACAAAATTAGCCGGGCGTGGTGTTGTGCACCTGTAATCCCAGCTGCTCGGGAGGCTGAGGCAGGAGAATCACTTGAACCTGGGAGGTGAAGGTTGCAGTGAGCTGAGATCACGCCACTGCACTCCAGCCTGGGTGACAAGAGTGAAAGTCTGTCTGAAAAAAAAAAACAAAACATCCCGACGGCTTTGTGCCTTATTCTCCCCACCCTAGTCCTGGCCCTGGTGAAGGTATGTAAGAGAACTTTGTGCAGATGTGTTAATGTGTGTCCACATGGCTCTATGAGCCACTCTGATGGGGGTTAGGGATCCAGAGGAGGGGGGCTGCCAGGGTATGTCCACGTAGTGGTGTATGTCTGTGGGTCCACCACGCATGCGTGGGTGACCAAGAAGTGGACGCACAGACACACGCATACCCCTGCATGTCTCAGTGCCATGAGGAGTCTGTGGGTGGGTCTCTGACCTGCTCTGGGTGTCTCACGGAGCCTTGGACCTATCGAGGAAACTGATACCCTCTGCAGCTCCAGGAGCCCTGATATTCCTTAGGCAGGGCTTGGGGTACACAGGTGGCATATGGGGGTGCACGCAGCTGGGAACATGAGTGTGGACATGAGTCGAGTGGATGAGAGGATTAACTGGGTGCCTGGCATACAGTAGGTGTTTAATAAGTGCTCTTTTTTTTTTTTTTTTTTTTTTTTTTTTTTTTTTTTTTTTGAGAAGGAGTTTCATTCTTGTCACCCAGGCTGGAGTGCAGTGGTGCTGTCCCGGCTCCCTACAACCTCCACCTCCTGGGTTCAAGCGATTCTCCTACCTCAGCCTCCTGAGTAGCTGGGACTGCAGGCTCTCGCTGCCACACCCAGCTAATTTTTGTTTGTTTTTTAGATGGATTCTTGCTCTGCCTCCCCAGGTGGGAGTGCAGTGGTGTGATCTTGGCTCACTGCAACCTCCACCTCCCAGGTTCAAGCCATTCTCCTGGCTCAGCCTCCTGAGTAGCTGGGACTACAGGTGCCTGCCACCACGCCTGGCTAATTTTTTGTATTTTTAGTAGAGACAGGGTTTCACCGTGTTAACCAGGATGGTCTCGATCTCCTGACCTCATGATCCACCTGCCTCAGCCTCCCAAAGTGCTGGGATTACAGATGTGAGACACCCCTCCCGGCCTAATTTTTGTATTTTTTAGTAGAGACGGGGTTTCACCATGTTGGTCAGGCTGGTCTTGAACTCCTGACCTTAAGTGATCTGTGCACTCAGCCTCCCAAAGTGCTGGGATTACGGGCGTGAGTCACCATGCCCGGCCATTGCTCACTTTTTATTTGCATGCATGATGAGTGTTCCGTGGGTCAGTCAGTGGGGTATGAGTGTGTGGATCCGTGCACATGCAGCAGGGCTGGGGTGTCCTCTGTGGTCCCGGTTCTGGCTGAGTTCCGCTCTGTCCCCAGGTGAATTGCTGCAGTGGCTGGAGAGACGACATCTGCTCTATGGACTAGTGGCCAGCAGTGAGCTTGCGCCGGGAGGACCTGGCCTGCAGCCCCCGTCGCAGACTTCTCACCATGATCGCCACCGCCGTGCAGCGGCCACCAACCCTGCACGCTACTGCTGCCTCAGTGGCTGTAGCCAACAAGACCTGCTGACCCTCTGTCCCTAATGATTCCTCCTTGAGTGCAGCCTCAGAGTGGCCTGAGGCCCCGAGGGGTCTGGTCTGCTGAGCTCCTAAGACCACACAGCACCATAAATTTCCACATCTGCAGGAACATAGTTGATTACCTCCTGGGACGAGATGCTCACTATCTACCCCAGACCAATGCCACCTGCAGCCTGTGGAGTCAACTGCAGAATAAATCACACCCTAGCCCTGGCTTGGAGGATCCCGGCTTTCACAGATGCTGGACACTGAGAGCCAAATGTCCTCACTCCGGAGGAGCCTGATGCTCTGCTCCCTCCATGTGTAACACCCCTTCCTGCTGTCTCCTAGTAAATAAACAACCCAAAGCAGCTTTCTGCATTTTCCCTAGAAAAAGGGACGAGCCTCATTTAGTCCCATGTGGGCTTGTCCCCCAGCAGCCACAGACCCACAGGCACTTCCAGGAGCTTGTTATCTAGAGAGGCATTGCTATGCAAAGTAGGGAAACTGAGGCCCAGGGAGATGGCTGTTTGCCAAAGTCAGACAGGGTGGGAAGGGTTAAGTGCTGAACTTGAGCCAAGGTCTCTACCAAGGCCCACGGGAGTCCCAAGTCTTGAGGACCTAGAATGATAGACTCTAGACACAAACATCTGAAAATGATCGTGGCAAAACACATTGATTGGCATTTGAGACAGGGTCTCACTCTGTTGGCCAGGCTGGTCATGGACCCCTGGTCTCAAGTGACTCATTTACCTTGGCCTCCCAAAGTGCTGGGATTACACGTTTGAGCCACCCACCTGGCTCATTTTATTTTGTTTTTTTTGGGTTTTTTTTTTTTTTTTTTGAGACAGAGTCTTACTCTGTTGCCCAGGCTGGAGTGCAGTGGGGTGATCTCAGCTCACTGCAACCTTCCTCTCCCAGGTTAAAGCCTCCGCCTTCCAGGTTCAAGCAATTCTTGTGCCTCAGCCTCCTGAGTAGCTGGGATTACAGCCATGTGGCACAATACCCTGCTAATTTTTGTATTTTTAGTAGATATGGGGTTTCACCATGTTGGCCAGGCTGGTCTCAAACTCCTGACCTCAGGTGATCCACCTGCCTTGGACTCCCAAAGTGCTGGGATTACAGGCATGAGCCACTGTGCCCAGCCTCATTTGATTTTTGAAACAAGGTCTCCCTCTCACCTGGGCTGGAGTACAGTGGCATGGTCCTGGCTCACTGCAACCTTAACCTCCCAAGCTCAAGTGGTCCTTCCACCTCAGCTTTCCAAGTAGCTGGGACCACAGGTGGGCACCACCATACCCGGCTTTTTTTTTTTCTGTAGAGATAGGGTCTTGCTATGTTGCCCAGGCTTGTCTTGAACTCCTGGGCTCAAGTGATCCTCCCACTTTGGCCTCCCAAATCACTGGAATCATAGGCGTGAGGCACTGTGTCCAGCCCTGTTGCCTCATGTAAATTCTGCTAAGGCTGGTACAGTGGCTTATGCCTTAATCCCAACACTTTGGGAGGTTCAGGCAGGTGGATCCCTTGAGGCCAGGAGTTCGAGACCAGCCTGGCCAAGATGGTGAAAACCTGTCTGTACTAAAAATACAAACATTAGCTGGGCATGGTGGCACATGCTTGTAATGCCAGCAACTCAGGAGGCTGAGGCACGAGAATCACTTGAATTTAGGAGGCAGAGATTACAGTGAGCTGAGATTGTGCCACTGCACTCCAGCCTGGGCAACAGAGCAAGACTCTGTCTCAAAAATAAAATCAAGGAGCTTCCGCCACGGTCGCCATTGGAGAGCAGCAGCCATGGCTCTCGGCTACGCCATGGCCGTGGGCCTCGACAAGGGCCACAGGTGACCAAGAACGCGAGCAAGTCCAGGCACAGCCGCCACCGTGGGCACCTGACGGAACACACCACGTTCACGCGGGACGTGATCCGGGAGGCGTGTGGCTTCGCCCCGTACGAGCGGCGCGCCATGGAGTTACTGAAGGTCTCCAAGGACAAACGGGACCTCAAGTTCATCAAGAAAAGGGTGGGGACACACATCGGTGCCAAGAGGAAGAGGGAGGAGCTGAGCAATGTCCTGGCCGCCATGAGGAAAGCTGCTGCTAAGACAGACTGAGCTCCCTCCCCTGCCTTCTCCCTGAAATAAACAGCTGCACCTCCCCCCTAAAAAATAAATAAATAAATAAGGCCGGGCGCGGTGGCTCACGCCTGTAATCCCAGCACTTTGGGAGGCCGAGGCGGGTGGATCACGAGGTCAAGAGATCGAGACCATCCTGGTCAACACGGTGAAACCCCGTCTCTACTAAAAATGCAAAACTTAGCCGGGCATGGTGGCACGTGCCTGTAGTCCCAGCTACTCGGGAGGCTGAGGCAGGAGAATTGCTTGAACCCAGGA
>PVKV010036726.1:0-15448 GCA_004027835.1 Alouatta palliata
GAAGGGGAAATGGGAGCTGTTTGATGGGTGGAGTTTCAGGGACTAGGGAAGGGGAAATGGGAGCTGTTTGATGGGTGAAGTTTCAGGGACTAGAGAAGGGGAAATGGGAGCTGTTTGATGGGTGGGGTTTCAGGGACTAGGGAAGGGGAAATGGGAGTTGTTTGATGGGTGGGGTTTCAGGGACTAGAGAAGGGGAAATGGGAGCTGTTTGATGGGTGGAGTTGCAGGTCTGCAAGAGAAAGAGTTCTGGGGATGGATGGCAGTGGTGGTTACACACCAGTGTGAACAGACCTACTGCCACTGAACTGTAACAATAGTTAAGAAGGCACATTTTGTGTTATGTGTATTTTACGACGATCTAATAAACCCTAAGTAGCCAAGAGAAGGATGAGGACGTGAACGTAGAAAAGCCAGAAATGGGGTGGTGGGGAGCAATTTTCTGAATGAAGAAAGCAGATTCTGTTTTTTCAAAGTATAAAACATGGATGATGACACTGAGTCCCATACATTTAAAATGGATTCTTCCTTTTAATTCTACCTCACTTACCTGGTTGCTCTTATTTCCTAAGAATTCAGCATCAGTATGTCTGAGGAGAATCATAAACTCCTAAGTTGTGCAAAGATACACTGGCCACACCTCTACAAGCACCAGCCCATCTGCTCCGCTGATGGATTTAGGTGGCCCTAAGGGGAGCACGTGGGCTGCCTTTTCTCTTTGCCTCTGTCACAAAACCAAAGCGGACCTATGCTTCTTTGTCTGAAGCACAGGACTCTCCACGGTCATCTTCATCCTGGAAAAGGCCAGTGAGGAGAGCTTGGCGGGGGAACGATGATCACGAGCCGAGGAGACAGCCCCGGTGGGAAGGGGGACCTGGCAGCAGCCTTGCTGGGGAAGGAACGCACGGCTGGGCCAGTCTGTCTGCGGACGGACCCAGAGGCACGTGCCAAAAACCAGGGGTGAGCACATGCTTTGTCCTGCTTATCGAGATGTTAAAGGAATCCTGTCATGGTCAAAAGGGAATAAACGGCATTTTATTTGAAGGAAGTTCCCCGACATCAATTCCTTTGGGACTTGACATCTCAAATCACATTTAATATAGGACCAGACTCCTGCTAAACCCACCTCAGCCCCTCTCCTGATGGTCTTCATGCAGTAATAAATGTCTCCTTCTGCTAACTTTGATGGTTCCCTATTTGGCCCCAGGCCCCCTGAAGTGGGCACAGATGTTATTTAACAGGTCAGGTGGGTTAATAAGTAAGTTGTTTCCTTCTAAAATGGGGTTAATCCCCGGCATGGTTCATAACAAGACTAGAGGAAGCCTGGCTGGTCTGATTCTAGACGTTCGCCTAACCTTTTCAATGCGAAATGGCAGGTGGACTGAGCTGCCTTCTCAAAAGCCCCAGAAGTTTCTCTCTAAAGCCAGACTTATGACAGCATGATTTACTCTAGAAAACTCGAGGAGAGGGGAAAAAAGGGCAGAAAAAAGGCAGAGAAGTTGTGCTTGGCTCAGCATGGGTTCATGGGACATGGGTTCTTCAGTCACCTCCCAGGGGAAGGTGGCGGGGCAGAAAGCCATCCCAGCAGGAATGAGCCCACAGATTTACACGCGACCCCAGAGCATGGAAGGGGCAGGCACCCAGCATCACACGGCCAGTCATCAGAGTCACTTAGTTCTTTTCGAGTTGCATCTTTTGATTAATACCTCTTACAAAAGATAGTTCTCATGCGGATTTTTAAATTTATTTTATTTTTTACGTATTTATTTTGAGGCAGGGTCTCACTCTGCTGCCCACGCTGGAGTGCAGTGGTACAATCATGGCTCAATGAAGCCTTGACCTCCTGGGCTCAGGCAATCCTCCCATCTCAGCCTCCTAAGTAACGGACTATAGGCACGCACCAACATATCGGGCTAATTTTTTAAATTTTTTGTAGAAACAGAGTGTTGCTATGTTGTCCATGCGGGTCTTGAACTTCCAGATTCAAGCAGTCTTAACCACTTGGGCCTCCCAAAGTGCTGGGATTACAGGAGTGATCCATGGGGCCCTCACATAAATTTCGAGTAAGTGTCTGGGGTCTTTCAGGGAAATTACACACAGTGGTGGAGAAGAAAAGATGAATTTCCTTTCTCCGAATCCCCTCATTATATGATCACTTCCTGTTTTTAAGGAATAGGAAGTGATCTTTTAGCATCCTTTAGCACCCTCAATGAGAAAAGCTGGTCCTTGGAAGGCAGGTCTGTGTGATTCCCCCTCACCCTTCGCACAGCAGCATCTGGCACCGTAGGTGACCCCTAGATGTTACATAACTGTGGTTCGTAAAAAATTGCGGTTGTAAAGTTGTTATAAAAACTTAACTTTATATGTTAAATGCTCATGAGCTTGCCAATTGCAACAGAAAGAATACATTCTTTTCTTTTTTAATGATACATAACGGATGTACATATTTTTGGGATACACACGATAATTTAATGTATTTATATAGTCCATAAAGATAAAATCAGTGTAATTGGAATATCTATTGCCTTACATATTTATCTTTTCTTTGTGCCAGGAACATGTGAATTATTCTTTTCAGTTATTTTGAAACAGAAAATAGATTATTATGAACAACAGTCATCTTACTGAGTATAGAACACGATGACGATTACAAGCTGACCCAAGTAGTCAAGCAGGCAAATAGCTGATAGAAGATCATCTGAGACAAAGATGTTCCCAAAAATAATCATCTGTTACAACAAAAATTAAAACTTACCTCCATGGAGAGGAAAAAGTAGAAAGTGACACTGAGAGAGCAAACCACACCATGAATATTCATCCATAAACAAGCAAGAGATAGAAAACAACAGAAACAGAGATTGGGGCAGACGAGCTACAGGACCGACAGGTGTTGCCAGGAGCAAAAAGGTGGACGGGGGAGAGGCCAAGGTGTTCGCAGCTGTCCACGCCAGGAAACTCCTCAAGAGCTGGCCCAGACCAGCAGTGGGTATGACGCCCGGAGACCCTAAGGAATCTTGAGCAGACGTGTCAAGTGAGGGTGACACAGCCACAGAGGGTGCAGCCTGGCTGCAGAGGGGCTCAGCTGCTCACCAGTTCAATCATCTCGGAAAGGTTCTTGACATCTCTGTGCCTCAGTGGCCCTATGTGGAAGATAGGCTGATAACAGAAACTGATTCAAGACTGGGGTAGAGGGCCGGGCTGTTACACGGTCCACAGTGGGCGCTCAGTCCGTTTTTGGCTATGGTTGTTAAGGTCCCTGGAATTAAATGAAGAACAGAATGCCAAAATACTGCATTTGCTGCCTTTCAAATAATGTTTATGTTTAAAAGTCACCCTAGGCACTGAAGTTTCTATTTTTTCATGACAAGAGTAAATATGATTTAAGTATTTAGATATCAGCACATGAATTTTCAGAAGATGAATAAATAACATCAACTCTCATGCCCCCAAGGCATAAAAGGCTCTTCCAATAACTGGGAGGCTCCCTTCAATCTTTCCTGCCTTTGGGGACAAGGGTGGGGAATGGGGGCTCATCTGTCCCTTTGCTTTTCCTAGACTAAGAGTCCGCTGAACACAATCACGCACTAGGTAGAGGATTCCCCCCAGCCATCACCAACCCTCCTTCAGTACTGCCTTCTCTCCGCGTGCGTCCACAGACGCAGACGTCTCCTCCTCCGTCCACAGACGAAAGGGTGACAGGATTTATTAAACAGCACTGTGATGGGCATTTTGCATTTAATCACTATGTGACAGCATTCCTGTGCCACTTTACAGAGAGGAAGTTAAAATATGAGTGAGGAGTGACTTACCCGGGATTCCGCAGCTTCACCAAAGCAGAGAATCCAGGGTTCCACCCTCAGCCTCCTGGAGATTTCTATTTCAGTAGTGAGGCTTAAAGGGACTCCAGGGAACAAACACTTCGATGGGATTAGTACTGTTTTTTATCTTCATTATCATTATCATGACAATCTTTCAAGGATTTTTTAAACACAAGTACTCTGTCTCTGATGATTACATTAAACCTATCCATAGCATCTCAGTGAAGATGTGTTTTCAAATGCCTTTTTTCTAACTTGGAGAATACTGTTATGGGGCTAAGTGGAGGAATGTGGGTAAAAAGTACATAGGATAAGCAAATCTGGTCAATATTGCAGTCTTGCCAACACTGAGTCCATGCAAACATGTTCTCCACGGTATCAGAGCCATGAGATGAGAAAGTCACTATCATAGCTCGGTTAAGGTCCTATTTGGCCAATTTACTTGGTTCAGACCCTTGAATATAGGGTTTACAGCCGATCCCATTTCCATTAATCCCAGAACTATAGATGTTAAGGCTAAAGCCCTGACTCCTTTCCCAAACACCCTTTAAATATGTGATCTCAGGGAGGCCAGCAAGAGTTGACAAAGATCAAAATAAGGTTATCGTCATTTCATTATGGTCATATATGGTAAGTAACATGGAAGGAGGCAAACTATGACATGCTACAGTTTTGCACATCCTTATAAAAATTCACTACCGAGTAAAGACCTTGAGAATTCCTATTCTCAAATGAATAAAAACACTGGTGTTAAGTTCTGAACCACAAATCCTTCAGAGCACTGATGGGTAGGTGCTTGAAAGCTCAGGTCTAAATTTCCACCTCCTGAAAGGGTTTGATGGTAAGAATATAGGAGAACTGAGGAAGGCATCCAAGTCTCGTCGTGTTATAAATTTCACCCTCAAGTAGCCATAGGGCCTTGAGAAAGTCACTTAAATTTGATGGGGCTCACTTTCTCCATCTACGAGCTGAAAATCTGAAATGAGTTCTTCTTCCAACCATGAATTCTGTTCGTTATAACAGGAAAGATCACTTTTTAACAACTCCCTTCATAACAGCAGCTTCTCCCTTCCACCGTCTGGCAGGGAATGCAGAAGAGCACTGAGCAGCACAGCTCTCAGTTCAGAGCAGGTGTGAAGGGCTAACCGCACTACACCTTCAAACAGTGAGAAGACTGATAGGAAAAGCCTCAGTGCCCGACAAACCCCACTGTATCTGAGTGGCATGAACAAAGTGACATCAGAGCCTACTTTCCACAAGAAGCGACTGACTTCACCACACGATGCAGACCACCAGCCTCTGTGAGAAATCTAGAATGCAATTCAGCGGTCTCTGCAGCACCCCTGGCCAGTGCAAAGCCAACCACATAGACGTCCCCGCGGGAAAATTCCTGGCCCACACGTGCCAGAGTGCCTCCCCCTAGTACCATACGGCGTGTTCAGGAGAACATTCCCAACTTCTCCCTGAGGAAAGAAAGAAAAGAGTAGAATATACTCAACATGCTGAGTTTTTGTGGGGCTGACCAAGGGACTGGTTTCTGTGTTCTGAGAATTTAAGTGCTTACAGGAACAAGGTGGCTGGTGGGTGCACTCTGAGAACAGGAGCAGTGAACTTGGCTTGGTCTACCGCTACTGCCTGCAGTACCACGGAGAGACATTAGGGGGAGTGCCAGCACCTCAGCTTGCCACCCCACCAGAGAAACTGCAATACCACAGACAGACATCAGAGGGAGCGTCTGAGTAGAAAGCAGCACACCCCTCAATTTCTTTTAACCTGCTACAAAAGTAATTGCGGTTCTTGGCAATTACTTTTGCACCAACTTAATATAGTAAGTGTGCAAGTCCAGAGAGGACGCATCCCCAGAAAAGGCTTTAGAGGTCTCCAGAGTCTCTGGCCACGCTGATTGGTGAAAGTCCTTCCTGCAAGAAACCACACCACAAAGACAGGGCCCACAGTAACAAATTAAATATCCTGAAACTAACCCTAAGGACACAGGAATATATAAATCAGCAGAAAAATAATTCGAAGTAATTGTTGTAAGGATGTTCCATGACATAAAAGAGGGCACAGATGGAAAACTGATGAAATTTTTTTAAATGACCAAATAAGAATATCAGAAAAGAGAAACTAAGGAGAAGAACCAAATGTAACTACGGGGACTGAGGAATACATTAAATGAATTTTAAAATTCACGAGAAGTATTCAATAGCAGACTTGACCAGATAGAAGAAAGAACCAGTTAATTCAAGAACAGGACTTTTTAAATTATCAAAATAAAGCAGCAAAAACAAAAAAGAGTGAAGAAAAGTGGCGGGCCTAAGGGATTTATACAGTGTTGAGCAGAACAATAAATGCATTATGGGAATTTAAAAGAAAGAAAGGAGGAAAGAGACTATTTGAAGAAATAATGGCTGGAAACTTCCCTAATCTGAGGGGAAAAAATGGAATACAGAATCAAGAAGCTAAAAGAACCGTAAGTAGATAAAAATAGAGATCTACAAAGAGGCATGTCATAATCCAACTGTCAAAAGTCACGGACAATGAGAATCTTGAAAGCAGAAAGAGAAAAGTGACTCGTCATGAACAAGGGAGCTTGTATTAGATTATAACCTGATTTCTCAGCAGGAACCTTGCAGATCAGAATGAAGTTGGGTAATATATTCAAAATGCTGAAAGGAAAAACAAAAAAAAACATCAACCAAGAATACTACATCTGACAAAACTCTCCTTGAAAAATGAGTAAGAATGTAAGACATTCTCAAGTAAAGCAAAGCTGCAGTGATACAGCCACTGCACTCCAGCCTGGGTGACAGAGTGAGACTTTGTCTAAAGAAAGAGAAGAAAAGCTCAGAGAGTTCATCATGACTACAGCTGCTGTACATGAAATAGTGAAAGTAGTCCTTCAAATTGAAGTGGAAGAATAATAAACAGCAACATTCAACCATATAAATATCTAGAAATTACTTTTAAATGAAACAAGAAATCAACAGCAGAAGGAACAGAATTTTTATATGCAATTGAAATTAAATTATCAGTTTAAAAGAGACTGTTATAATTTTTAGATATTTCATATAATTGTAATGGTTACCAGGAAGAAAATATCCATAGAATATACACAAAGGAAATGAAAAGGGAATCAAAATATGTCACTCAAAAAAAATCAAACACAAAAGACAGTGAGCAGCAAGAGAGGAAGGGTGGGGGCAGAAAGCTCTAACACACCCAGAAAAAAATTAACAAAATGGCAATAGTAAGTCCTTCCCTGCCAGTAATTACTTTCTATGTACATGGATTACAACCCTAATTAAAATATATAGATTGACTACATGGATTTTAAAAGATCAAAGTACAGCCTGTCTACAAGAGAGTCACACTTTAGATCTAAGGACACACATAGGCTAAAAGTGAACAGATCGGAGAAGAGGTTCTATGCAACTGGGAACCTAAAGAGCAGGGGCGACTATTTATATTGGACAAAAGAGCCTTTAAGTCAAAAACTGTCACAAGACATAAAGAAGATTGTTATTCAGTAACAACAGGGTCCATTCACCAGAAAGATATAACAACCATAAGTATATATGTACCTAACATTAGAATTCCCAAATTTATAAGGCAAACACTGGCAGAGCTGAAGAGAGAACTAGAGAGCAGCACGGTAATAGGAGAAGACTTCAATATTTCACTTTCAGTTATAGAAAGAACCAGACCGAAGACAAGCAAAGAAACAAAGGCCTTGAACACTACAAACCAATTAGACCTAACAGACATTCCGAACACTCCACCCAACAACAGCAAAATACACCTTCTCCTGAAGTGCAAAGAGACATTCTCAAACGTCAAGGACATGTCGGGCCACAAAACAAGTTTTAACACATTTAAGATTTAAATCACTCAAAGTAGTTTAATTGAACACAATGAAATGAAACAAATCAACAGTGGAAGCAAAACGGAAAAATTCACAAATATACGGAAATTGAATAACTTACTCTTAACCAAAGGGTCAAAGGAGAAATCACAAGGTAACTCAGAAAATATATGAAGACAAATAAAGAACACAGAGTATATCAAAACTTATGTCCTACAACAAAGGCAGTACAAAGGGAGAAATTTATAGCAGTAAAGACTTACATTAAAAAAAAGAAAAACCTCAAATCAGCAATCTAACTTTACACCCTCAAAAAACTAGAAAAATTAAAAGTTAAAAAGTAGCTGAAGAAAGCAAATAAAAATTGCACAGAGATAAATAAAATAGCAAATAGAAAAAAATCAACAAAACCAAGAGTTGGCTCTTCAAAAAGATTAATGAAATGTATAAACCCTTAGCTAGACTAAGAAAAAAAATGAGAGAGGACTCAAATAACTATAGTTAAAAATGAAAGAATGTCACAACTGATGTCACAAAAATAAGAAGGATTGTGAGACTATTGTGAATAATTGTATGCCAACAAACTTGATAAACTAGACAAAATAAATATTCTTAGAAGCACACAACCTACCAAGACTCATTCATGAAACAATAAAAAAATCTTGACCAGGCACAGCGGCTCCCATCTGTAATCCCAGCACTTTGGGAGGCCAACGCAGGTAAATCACTTGAGCCTAGGTGTTTAAGACCAGCCTGAATAATATGGCAAAACTCCCTATCCACAAAAAATACAAACATTAGTCAGGTGAAGTGTGTGCAACACACCTGTGGTACCAGCTACTCAAAAGATTGAGGTGGGAAGATCACAGCCCAGAAATGTCAAGACTACAGAGAGCCATGATCACACCACTGCACCCCAGCCTAGGTGACAGAGTGAGACCTTGTCTCAAAAAAAAAAAAAAAAAAAAAAAAAAACTTAAGCAATCTATATGATCTATAACTAGTGAGGAGACTGGATCAGAAACAAAAACTTCCTATCACGGAAAGACTCAAGACCAGATGGCTTCACCAGGGATTTCCACCAAACATTTAAGGAAGAATAAGCACTAATCCTTCTTAAACTCTGCCAAAAAAAATAAATAAAGAGGAGGAATACTTCCAAACTCATTCTATGAGGCCAGCATTATCCCGATAGCAAAGACAGACAAAGTCAAAACAAAAGTATAGATCAATATCCTTGATTAATTTTTATGACAAACCCTCAACAAAATACTAGAAAACAGAATTCATTCAACAGCACTTTAAAACTGTTATACATCATGGCCAAGTGGGATTTATTCCTGAAAGGCAAGGATGGTTCAACATGCCTAAAACATTAATCAATGTATTATGCTATATTAACAGAATTAATTTTAAAAACACAGTATCAGTTGATCCAGAAAAAGTATCTGACAAAATTCAACAGCCTTTCATTATATAAAGCACTCAATAGCATAGGAATAGAGGGAACCTACCTCAAAATAATAAAGGCCGTACATAAATAGCCCACAGCTAACTTAACTCTTGATAGCTAAAAGCTTTTTTCTAAGATTAGGAACAAGAGCTGAATGCTTACATTCACTGCTTCTATTCAACATAATCCTGGAAGAAATTCTGCTGGAAAAGAAAGAAAACCATCCAAATTGGAAAAGAAGTAATATTTTATCTATTCACAGACATGATCTTAGATGTAGAAAACTCTAAGCACACACACACACAAATGTTAGAACTAATAAATTCAGCAAAGTTGCTGAATATAAACTAAACACTCAAAAATCTGCTGTTAATACAATCAAGCAATTGTCTGTTAATACAAACAATCAAACAAATTAATAACAAACAAAACAGAAGTTAATGAAAGAATTCCAATTACAATAGCATTAAAAATACTAAAATACTTAGGAATAAACTAAAGAGGCAAAGGACTTATACACTAAAAACTACAAAACACTGCTGGCAGAAATTAAAGAAAACGCCAATCAGTAAAAAGACATTTTGCTTTCACAGCTTGGAAGACCTAATATTGTTAAGATGCCAATCCTATTCAAAGCAATGTACAGATTCAATATAATTCCTATAAAAATACCAATAGCATGTTTGGCAGAAATAGAAAAGCCAATTCTAAAACTATATGGAATCTCAAGGGACTTCAAATAGTCAAAACAATCTTGAAAAAAAAAAAAAAAGAAAGAAAAGAAAAAAATAAAGTTGGAGGTCTCACACTTAATGGTTTGAAAACTTACTACAAATCAAACAGTGTGATACTGGTATAAAGAGAGATATATAGACCAATGAAACAGAATAGACAGCCCATACTTAAATCTTTGCATAAAGCAGCCAAATGAATTTCCACAATGATGCCAAGACTACAAAATGAGAAAAGAACAGTTTCCTCAATAAATGGTGTAGAGACTACTGTATATCCATGTGCAAAAGAACAAGGTTAGGACCCTTACCCTTAAACCATATACAAAATGGAACTCAAAATGGATCAAAAACCTAAATATGAGACCAAAAACTAAAACTTCTATGAGAAAACAGGGTAAAAGATTCATTATATTGAATTTGGCAATAATTTCTTGGATGTGACAGTAAAAGCTCAGGAAACAGGAGCAAAAATAGACAAAGGGACTACATCAAACTTAAAATTCCTGTACATCACAACAGCCAAGATTTAAAAGCAACAGAAATGTTAATCAACAGATGAATGAAAAAAGAATATGAAGCATATACATACAGTATTTTTCAGTCCTATAAAATAAAGAAATCCTGTCACATTTTACAATGTGATGAGCTTTGAGGACATTATGTTAAGTGAAATAAGCCAATCATAAAAGGACAAATATTGTAAGATTCTACTCATATGAAGTATCTTAAAGTAGTCAGAAATCCGGATGCGAAGTCCTATTATTCTATTACAGCTGATAAGCCTAAGTAATACAAAATATTTTGTTTTACATTGAACTCTTTCAAATTTCTTTCACCTTCCAATTTATTTTTACAATTCAAAATTTCCAGTATTATAAACTGTTTGAAGGGCTTTATTAATACGTACCTTTTAACAGCTTCCTTTTTTTTTTTTTAATATATATACTTTTTATTGCATTTTAGGTTTAGGGGTACATGTGAAGAACATGCAAGATTGTTACATAGGTACACACATGGCAGTGTGATTTGCTGCCTTCCTCCCCATCACCTGTATCTGGTATTTCTCCCCAGGCTATCTCTCCCCAACTCCACACCCCCCGCTGTCCCTCCCCCTTTTCCCCCCAAATGACCCCAGTGTGAGATGCTCCCCTCCCTGTGTCCATGTGTTTTTTAAGCGTTAAGTGGCAAATCAATCTTATCTTTGCCTTTCTGCTTACCACCGTTCATTCAACAAATAATTAGTGGATGACTGCTGAGCTATACAGAGTTCTGATATCTGAGGACAGAGTGTAGCCAGGACATAAAGTTCCCACTTCTATAGCATTTAAATCGTAGTGGGTAAAACACAGATTAAGCAAGTAAACGAATCAACAAAGCAGCTGTTTTTTGTAATTATGAGTACTATGAAAGGAACTGAGGTAAAGAGCGACAATGGTGTGGGGAACAGAGCCTACCTTGGATACGGTGATTCACTCCCCATATCCATTCCTTCCTATAGAGTTCATATAGCCTTGAAAAAGCACACAAGCCAGTAACATCTAATGTGTGACAAAGAGAATATATATGTAATTCATCCCACAAAAATATACTGAGATTTTAAAATATATTTGTATAGATATAGATATATGTATAGTCAAGAATTTCCCAAAAGTGATGAAAAACATCAAATCACAGATCTGAGCACTTCATCAAACTCCAAGAATGATAAACATGAAGAAAACCATGCCTGGGTACGTCAGTATCAAACTGCTGAAAAGTCGACAAAGAAAAAGTCCTAAGAGGAGCCCAACAAAAGGTACATTGCGTAAAAAATAAAAATCATTAAGATCATGGCTTATATCTTATAAGAAACAACAGAAATTTTTTTTAAAATGGTGTCAGATTTTATTCAAGTACTGAAAGAAAAAAATATTAGCCTACAATTCTATATCCCAAAAAAATTACCTTTAAAAATCAAGATGAAATAAACATCTTTAGACAGAAAAAGAAATGAGAGAATTCATCTCCATCTGATCTGCAGTATTCAAAATATTTTAAAATATTCTTTACACTATTAATAAATTATAGCATATGGAAGCCTGGCTCTATAAGAAAGAACAAAGAACAGCAGAAAAAATAAGCTATTTAGTTATCCGCCACTACTGAACTCAGTGAAAATGGGTTATATCCCTGCTATGACAAAACACTACACTAAGGGAAATAAGGACAAATTGGGTGCCCTGTCTTTGAGACTCTTACGGTGAAGCAGAGAAAACAAGATGTACACTTCTTAGCAGAGAACAAAGTTGAAAGTAGTATATGTTCTATTAAAATTACATGTCTGATAGAGTTTACTATTGTTTGCAGAGAAAGTTCCAAGGACAAAGTGAGATTTTTGAAATAAGGCCATAAAAATAGTTGCTAATGGGTAACCCCGACAGTCAGGGGGCAGGAGCAACTGCCTGGAATTTGAAAATCCCCCAATAACAAGAAGAGCTACCGACCCTCAATATATACGCACCCAATACAGGAGTATTCAGATACATAAGGCAAGTTCTTAATGACTTACAAAGAGACTGAGACCCCCACGCAATAATAGTGGGAGACTTTAACACTACATTGCCAATATTAGACAGATCAACGAGACAGAAAATTAACAAGGATACCCAGGACTTGAACTCAGACCTGGAACAAGTAAATTTAATAAACATTTACAGAACTCTCCACCCCAAATCCACAAAATACACATTTTTCTCAGTATCATATCACACCTATTCTGAAAGCGACCACATTATTGGAAGTAAATCATTCCTCAGCAATTGCACAGCACCTCACAGGCTTAAATGAAATACTGGATGGCTGCATTATTTTCCTTCTTTACTCCTTCCTGTCTCCATTGTTAAACACAATTATTGGCATAAAAGAGGTTTAATACCCATCGTTAGACTGTATTCTAGCCTAGGCAACAGAGCAAGATTTCCGTTCTCTCTCCCTCTTTCTCTTTCTCTTTCTTTCTCTCTTTCATTCTCTTTTTTCTCTCTCTCTCTCTTTCTTCTTTAAAAAAACAAAATCCCCAAATACACAGCAGGGTCATCAGGCAGCTCCCCATCTTTAGCTGGTATCTAGCATGCGTCAAAGAAAGAAGGCAAAATATGTTTAGAAGATCAAGTTCATTATTACAAAAAATGTCATAAAACTTTATCACCAAAATAAGAAGTTTGACTTTTCCATTAAAGAATTTTAACAAGGAAGTCCTTTAAGTCACAACTGACTTTATCCAGGTTATTCTGGCAACAGTGGAAAACTGTAAGGGACCAGACACAGTGGCTCATGCCTGTAATCCCAGAACTTTGGGAGGCTGAGGCGAATGGATCACTTGAGGTCAGGAGTTCAAGATCAGTCTGGGCAACATGGTGAAACCCCGTCTGTACTAAAAATACAAAAATTAGCCAGGCATGGTGGCATGTGCCTGTAAGCCCAGCTACTTGGGAGGCTGATGCAGAAGAATCACTTGAATCTGGGAGATGGAGGTTGCAGTGAGCTAAAATCATGCCACTGCACTTCAGCTTGAGTAACAGAACAAGAATCCGTCTCAAAAAAAAGAAGGAAGGAAAGAAGGAAGGAATGGAGGGAGGGAGGGAGGGAAAGAAAATGGACAGAAAGAGAGAAAGCTGTAAGGATGACATGGGTAGTCACCAGACCTATATGTGAGAACTTCAAGAATCTGACAGAATAGGCACATAACCTCAATTTTCCAGAAATAAATCAGAATTGTAGATCTAAGTAGTATCGTGATCTAGGCTAAAGTAATAGATTGGAAAATACATTTTAATACATGGGGATGGGGGTTGAAGTCACAAAGGCTGGTGTTACTATCAAATAAAATATTGTATAAAATGTAGAGAAGAGACTGAGATAACTTACTGAAAGGCCAGGAATCTGGGTGTGGAAGAAGGAAGAGAAGCCAAAAAGGTGGTGAGAGAGGAGAAGGTATTTTCATTTCGGTGAAGCAGAGAGAGAAACACGTCATTCTGAAGAAAGTGCCAAAGTTGTACACAGCACAGTAAAGAGAAAGAACATTCAGAAAGTCCTGAGAGAGTTGCAGAATTCAAATCGTAGATGCTGTGGTCAGAATTTAAAGTAAGAACACGAATCTCAGTATTTGGCTGGGCGCAGTGGCTCACACCTGTAATCCCAGCACTTTGGGAGGCTAAGGTGGGCGGATTACTTGAGGTCAGGAGTTAGAGACCAACCTGGTCAACATGGTGAAACCCTGTCTCTACTAAAAATACAAAAATTAGCCTGGCATGGTGGTGTGGGCCTGTAATCGCAGCAACTCTAGAGGCTGAGGCAGGAGAATGGCTTGAACCCAGAAGGCAGAGGTTGCGGTAAGATGAGATTATGCCACTGCACTCTAGCCTGGACAACAAAGTGAGACTCCTTATCAAAAAAAAAAAAAAAAAAAAAGGGCCGGGCATGGTGGCTCATGCCTGTAATCCCAGCACTTTGGGAGGCCGAGGCGGATGGATCACGAGGTCAGGAGTTCAAGACCATCCTGGCCAAGATGTTGAAACCCCGTCTCTACTAAAAATACAAAAATTAGCTGGGCGTGGTGGCACGTGCCTGTAATCCCAGCTACTCAGGAGGCTGAGGCAGGAGAATGACTTGAACCTGGGAGGCGGAGGTTGCGGTGAGCCAAGATCGCGCCATTGCACTCTAGCCTGGGTGACAGAGTGAGACTCTGTCTTCAAAAAAAAAAAAACAGCAGCAGCAGCAGCTCAGTGTTTACTCCACTCTGAGTTATGTCACGGACCATATTTGGGGCTAGTGGAATGGCAAAGGTAATGGAGATGAAGCTCCTTCAAAGTGAGCAGGTCCCGCATCTGGGACAAGGAGTTTGGGAAATGGGTGTGCTGTTAAATAACAGAGAAGAGAAAAGGGAGGGGAAATGTGTGACAGTGAAGCTCAAGGGAGGCCAGGGCTTCAAGACAGAAGGCAGAAGATGGTGTGGAATGACTTGAGAGCAGGAAGCTGGCCAGCCCCAGCTTAATCTAACTCCGCTATTTTCCGAGAGCAAAACTGGCGTTACCCTGAATCACTGCTACAATTTAGGAATGTCTGGGGCTATGATTCTGACCACAGTGAAGCTACGTCAGTTGGTCTAGGTAAAAGAACCAAGCAAAGATGCTACATTTCCAGAATATTTAATTTGCTGCTTACTGTGACTGCTAAAGTTAGCACCCTGTTCATTGTGTGGCCTGGGCATATCTGGATGAAGAATCTTTCTTTCAGGCGAAAGTGCAGAGAGAGGGCAAGATTCCTAGGAAGGCACCTATGGGGAGGGGTGGCACACATCTCTGGTTAGCCAACAAATTACCCTAGATCCCAAGCTATCAGCCTAGGCATGTGACACATCAGCCTTGCGTACAATGCCTTAGCCTAGGTATGCAACCTCAACTCTACAAAAACTACAAAAATTAGCCGGGTGTGGCAGTACACACCTGTAGACCCAGTTACTTGGGAGACTGAGGTGGGAGAATCACTTGAGCCTGGGAGGCGGTGGTTGCAGTAAGCCAAGATCGCATCACTGCACTTCAGCCTG
>PVKV010036727.1:0-15447 GCA_004027835.1 Alouatta palliata
GAAGGAAGGAAGGAAGGAAGGAATGAGGGAGGGAGGGAGGGAGGGAAGGAGGGAAGGAGAGAGGGAGGGCAGAAAGGAAGGCCTAACAAACTTGGTTGGCAGAGGTGGGATCCAGCCTGTGGCCCTAGACACCCCTTGGTGCCCCCTTTGTAGTTACTTAAGCAGCAGATCTCCTGCTGGTTCAGCAGCATCTGTGGATTCAGCTGCCTAAATCCTGCCTGTACCAGGCCATACAAACTTGTGCAGGTTATTTAACCTCTCTATGCCACAGTTTGATCACTTACATGATGTGGGTAGGAATATCTTTATCACAGGGATGTTGTGTGGATTAAATCTGAAGATGGGTGGTGAGGTTAGAGATGATGGAAAAATATAAGAATAAATATGAAATTGCTGATTTGGGTGGATTCACATTTTACAGAGCCACCCAGTATGCCATGTCCCCCGATCCAAACCACACTTCACTCATTTCCACAAGTACAGTCATGCACGACATAATGACGTTTCAGTCAACAATGGGCCTCATATACGATGGTGGCTCCATAAGATTATGATGGAGTTGAAAAATTCCTATCATCTCGTGATGCCTTGATGATCCTGACCCTGTACATGTCTAGACTAATGTTGTGGTTGTGTCTTAGCTTTTAACAAAAAAATTTAAAAGTAAAAAAAAATTAAAAATAGAAAAATGTTTATAGAATAAGGATATAAGAAAATAATGTACTTTTGTACAGCTGCACAATGTATTTTTGTACAACACAAAACAATTCATGGTTTAGACTAAATGTTACTACAAGAGTCAAAAAGTTTTAAAAATTCAAAAAGTTTAAAGTCAAAATGTTACAGTAAGCTAAGTGTAATTTATTATTGAAGAAAGGAAAATATTTACAATCTTAATTGTACAAATTTAGTGTACAAATTCCCTCCCTTCCTCCTCCCACTCCTTCCTTCCTTCCTTCCTTCCTTCCTTCCTTCCTTCCTTCCTTTCTCCTTTCTTTTCTGCTCTTGCCTGCCAGCTTTCCTCTTTCCACCTTTCTTCCTCCTGCTTCCTTCTCTCTCTCTTCTTAGGAGAATACATTCTTTATAAGTTTAATGCACAAATTTAGTGTATAAATTCAGTACAGCGTTTATAGTTTTCAGTAGTGTACAGTAATGCTGTAGGCTTTCACATTCACTCAATGACTCATCCAGAGCAACTTACAGACTTGTAAGCTCTATTGATGGTAAGTGTCCTGTAAAGATGTATCATTTTAATCTTTTATTCCATATTTTTACAGTGTCTTTTCTATGTCTGTATATGTTTAGCTGCACAAATACTTACCATTTTGTTACAATTGTCTACAGTGTTCAAGACAGTAACATGCTGTACAGGTTTGTAGCCTGGGAGCAATAGGCTATCCCATGTAGTCTAGGTGTGTAGTAGGCTATCTCACCCAGGTGTGTAAATATACTATACGATGTTTATACAACAGATCTCTGTCATTAAGTGACACATGATTGTGATTGAAAAAAGTACCACTAAACAATAGTCATCCTTACTACCTGTAATTCACTTATTTTTTATCTGTTGTATTATAGTTCATTTAAAATATGGTAGCTGCAACTTGCTGAATTGTTTTCACTGCTCACTAATAAGTCATGACCCTTTGCTTAAGAAAGAATGATGGTGAGCAGCGGTTTCCAAAATGTGTTGCAGGCCTCTCAGGCAGCAGAAAAGGCAACTTACAGAAATAAAGGAAAAATAATAAAACAACTATTTGTTTTGGTTTTCTTCATTTTGGTAAAATGTTTATTTTTGTATGTTTAAAAATATACACAGTATATTATTATAGTGGCATGTGTATAATGTGGGCACAATACGTGCACACATACTAAAAGTGTGTTAAAAAAATTTGGAAACTAGGATGTAGGGTATTCCAAGTCAGAGAGCTTGATAATTGGACAATCAAGTACAATTCTTCCTCAGTAGATTTTTCTAAGACATTATCATTTAAATTTCTCTCTTTTAACTTGGTCACCTACAGTCTGAAACTCATTATGCAGCAAAATCTCAGTTCATCTGTGTGGAGATTACTCTGCTCTGAGGTGTGAAGAGCTTTGCTGTCTCTTCTTGGACTGGCTCCACCATTATTTGTGATAAGACTGGGCAAGGTGGTGCCCCCTTCTGTCCTAATTTCCTGCTTAAAGTGAGGGAGTTAGTTAGTTACGTTTAATATTCCTTTCAGTTTGCTAAGATTTTATAAGTCTATGAGGATTTGGAAACTGAGTGTTTCCAAATCTGTTTTGGAAACAGATTTTTCTGTTCCTGAGTGTTAATTTCCACAGGAAAATGTTCCTGGTTAAAAGTCTGCATTAGATGTGATTGGGACTTACGTCCATCCCTCCATTCATGTTAGTTTTTCTTTCAATCAGGAAATGTCAGAAACTCAGCCTGTTGCCAAAAATCTTTGACTTAATAACTGGGTCATCAACCAAGTCAATCCCCACTGAAAGAGACCACAGAAAAGATACAAAATTAAGGATGGGTCTATTGGTACTTCCTGGAAAGAAACGAACATCTTTTACCCAACTACTTCCAGCTAGGAACAGTTACCACAAGTATCTCAAAAGCCAAGTGCTATTAGAATGGTTTGGAGAGGGGAGATCAATTAGAAAAGAAAAAATTAAGTTATCAGGGTCCAACAATAGGGAAACGCTTAATTTTGACAAATGTATATGAAATATTCTGCAACACTTAAAATAGTATTTAAAAACATTATTTCTTAACACATGGAAACACCATATAATAAGTGAAAAAAAAGCAAGAGACAAACCATAATTTAGCACAGTCTCAATTTTATTAAATGCATACTTGTATGTATACCAATAGAAGAGAGACCTGAAAAAAAGAAACACTAAAAAATGTTAACAAAAGTAATATCAGAATGAGGAGTTATGGGTGATTTTTATTTATATTTTTAATTATCCCACATTTTTCAAATTCCCTTCAATATTTATTTGTTTAGTCATTCAACAAATATTTTTTTCTGTATCAACAATGAACCAGTTGTGTTCTAGACACTGGAAGTAGAGACAAATCTCAGCCCTTCTGCAGCTTGCTCTCCAGTGATTGGACACAAGCAATAAATATGAATGATGAATAAATGAGCAGTGATGCAGATAGTGGTATTTGCTTTAAAGGCACTTTAATCAGGGTGATGGGAAAGAGTGGCGAATGTTGTGAGTCTACTTTCGGTGTGTGGTCAGGTGGGACAGCCCAGAGGAGATGCCCTTTGAGCTGAGTGAGACTGAATGATATAAAGAAGCCTGAGGATCTGGGAGAATTCTCCCCTCCGACACAACGGCAAGGCTTAAGGCTTAGTGTGTTCACACAGCAGTGAGAAGGCCAGGGTAGCAGAAACACAATGTGCCATGACTACAAGCCGAGGTTGCAGGGACCTGACCATGCTGATATCATAGGGTTCGGTCTACCTGCATTGGATGGCACAGAGAGGTTTTGTGTGGGCAGGGATGGGTGGCACACCCCTTAGAAAGATGCCTTGGTGCAGAGACTCCTGGTGGTGGAGGCAGAGTGAAGGCAGGGAGACCTATTAGGAAACACATTGTTCTTTGTAATTGACCAATTCTAGACCTTGGTTTCCACAACTGTAAAATGGGGCAGTTGGGCAAAGTCAGTGATTTCTATGGTACTTCCAATACTTAAAAAAATAAAAACATTATCTTTGTATACTTGTTTACCTTTAAAAGCATGTAAACTTCTCACAGGGGCCAACTCTTATTCCTCTCTTTATTCTCAGAACACTGCCTTCCACTTCATAGATCCAAATAAGTGGACCTATGCCATACATTGGCATGTGTTTGGGAGTGCTGTTAGTCCTCTGTGTCAGTTTTCACTGTACTTCCTTTTGAACTCATCTGGTGCAACCCTTCTACTCAAGGTAGTGGCGGGACATTGAAGGCTTTTTAGCCAAGGCTGCTTGCTGCATTTTAGAAAGGTCATACAGACAGTCACGTAGGGGCCTTGGAGGAGAGCAGGAGTGGAAGCCAGGAGACAGAGAGATGCATTGTTTTATTAGAGAATCCGCTGGGCCCTGGTAGTCAAGAGAATCCACCTTGGAAGGCAGAGATGTGCCAGTGAGGAAGGAGCCTTTGGTCTGCACAAAACCACCTCCACGGAGAGCCCTCCAACACTGGGAGATGAGAAAGTGCGAGACTCCACTTATTTATAGTTGGGGGAAATGAGGCACAAAGAGACAAAGTGACTCATGTGCCAAGGATTTCTGACTTCAGGGCCTCCTCTCAGCTAATGTGAAAACCAGACTCCACTTGGGAAGGGATCTAGGGAAGGGGCGGGTTTTCGCTTGGGCCAAAGTTGAAAGGCTCTCCAGGGAGGGTGGTGGCGGGGAAGACAAGTATCCTTGACTGAAACCATGACAAAGACCTTAATTTTGACACTCCCATAATCCAAGAAGGGCTAAAATTGGCGATAGACCTTGTGTTATGAAACCCGAGCAGATCAAACAAAAGAAATAAGCAAAACTCGAGTCAGCCAGATAGTCATCTGTGTGGAGAACATGAAAATTCAAATGAAAATAGATCAGAGACATTTTCCCAAGAGACAAAGAACTGGGAGATCCTGGAACCAAATCCTTTCCATGAAACATGGGGAGACAAAGGTGGAGGTGGAAACAAGGCTCTCTCTTCAGTTTCACATCCACAGAGACAGAAAGCCAGCTTTGCCAGCAGAGTCAGGATTGGGACTTGAATTTAGTTTTCCCCATTCCGAATCAGCGGTCATCTCACTCCCTCACAACTAATTTTGGGTCTATTTGCCAAACCTGCAGACAGGCACAAGAATAGGAAACAATCTAAGTGATGTCAAAGCATCTTATGCATTCTGTGTATTGCCACGCATGGGCACACGTGTGTACTCGCCCGTGTGCGCACACACAAACACATTGTTTTAGGTTTGGTGTGATCTTTCCTTTGCTAATAATGGTGGACCAATAGCATTGCTAAATATCTGTGTTTACCACCCAATTCAAAAGCACCGCTATGGGACCCAGAAGAAACCTGAATCCAGCCCCTTAATTTTATAGACAAGGACTGGAATCCAGAATGGATGAAATTGCAGAGTTACTTAAGGCAAGAGCTGAAGCAACCTGTCCCCCTTCCACCCCCAGTTCCAGTGCTCTTTCTAGATAGCAGGAAGGAAACCTTTGTTCTTCAATACAGGTGTGCTAGTTTCTGTTCTCAAGAATGTATTATCAAAAGGAAGATGGTCTAGACACTTTCCAGCTTGTTACTTTGTCAGGGGCCTGAAACCTTGGCACATTAATTAGTGGAATTCTAAAAGAAGTCTTTCAACTTCTTTGGATGTTTGCTACTATAATGAAGGTAACAAACAGGCATACATTAAAAAAGCATTTACTAAATATCCACTATGTGCTGGGACCTCTGCAGAATCCTTATGTCCCCTTAATCTCTTTTAATTTTCATACTATGATGCAGGTATCATCATCCCCCCTCCCTACTACCTTCTTTTTTTTATTTATTTATTTTTTTCCAGAGGGAAATAAAGCTCAGAAAGAATCTTTCTTCAGGTCACACACTCTAGAAGGGGCAAGGTTAGGATTTGAATCTCTGTAGGATTCCATTATGCTGTGTGCCTCAAATGCCTGATGATCCTGTACTCTACCATGGATACTGTGTGGGGCAGTGCCACTAAGCTCTGCTGTGACCTCTAGGTTACCTCTGAAGTTTATGAGCCACTGTCAGAGGCTCAGGGTGGATGACCCAAGGTAGCTGGGCTAGGGTATAAAAAGGGCCCTATCAGAACAAAGATCATTCACTTTTGAAGTCTAATCTCCTTGGGCTCTAGATTGGAAGAAAACATATTAAAGGTGGATGAAAGAAGGAGGTATTTAGACTGCAGAAGGGATATAGAACATGGGGAATAGTTTTAAATAAAGTTTGCTGGTGGAGACCCCGTTCATGTTTTGTATGAAAGTGTTTTTCACAGCAGACCCAGGGAACTTTCTATACAGCAAGAAATCCCTCCAGTGTCCCTAACAGCATTCTGTTTCTGCTTGTATGTCTCCAGGAACAGGGAGCTCATTACCTTTCAAACTATTCTAATTGTTAGAAAACTCTAGTCTTCATATTGAACCAAATCTATCTCCCAGATGTGTCCATGACTTAGGTCAGGATCTACCCTTTGGTTTACCAGACCAAGTCCACTTCCTCCTTAACCAGCAACACTCTGATATATATTTTTTATTATTATGTTTTAAGTTCTGGGGTACATGTGCAGACCGTGCAGGTTTGTTACATAGGTATACACGTGCCATGGCAGTAGTTTGCTGCACCATTGCCCCATCATCTACATTAGGTATTTCTCCTAATGCTATCCCTCCCCAATCCCCCCTACCCACTGCTATTCCTCCCTTAGCCCCCCACCCCTCAGTGTGTGATGTTCCCCTCTTTGTGTCCGTGTGTTCTCATTGTTCAACAACCACTTATGTGTGAGAACATGCGAACACTCTAGATATTTGAAGACATCTTTCATTTTTTATGCTAGCATTCCCCAAAGTGTGCTGAGCAGAGCAGTAATTTTGCACGATGTTACTAGGTGTCCTTGTAAAACAAACATACCCAGACAAACAGACAAAAACCCATAAATAGAATTCTGTGGGCAAGCCAGGTTAAATCACGTCAACCAGGTATGCTTCCTGCAAAACTTCTCAGAAGTTTTAGGATGCTACTGCCTAAAATGAACTCCAAAAATTCATTTGTTTTCCCAACTTTTGTCCTCTCAAACTTTTCTCCTCAGTTTTTACTTTCCTCCCATTGTACCTTTTACTATTTCCCATATATACTATTAGGAACAATGCTCGGAAAATGCTTCCCTACATAAATCTAGGTTCTTAATATCATTGTTTCTAATCTAAAAAGCCAGGCTTCTCCAGCTATTCGTTTTGAGACATAGGATTGAGGTTTTCTCACGGTCTTCTCTATAGTTCTCTTTAGGGCTGTCAGATTAAAATATAAGATCACCAGTTACATTTAAATTTCAGATAAACAAAGAATATATTTTTTTTCTGTAGGTGTGTTCCATGCAATATTTGGGACATACTTACATGAAAAATACATTCACTGCTTATCTGAAATTCAAATTTAACTGAGTGTCCTGTATTTTTATTTGCTAAATCTGGCAACCTTAGAAATGAGCTATATGCATTCTTCTCTTGAAAAATGTAACCCTCAGAATTGGACATGATATTCTGGAAGCAGACCACGACTGAGACATTGAGAATCCTGGAAGCCACCTTCGACTCTACTTTTTCCGGAGGCATTTTTAAAGAGAAAATAATCATATTTTTATGCAATAATTAGAGACCAGTTCGAGATTGACAGATATCAGATATCTTTCTGAATCTGCTGGCAAAATCTGGAAACCAGTTTCCCATCCCTCACCCTGTTGATAAGTATACTTAAGTTTCCCTGAAGGTTAGGATTAGAAAATAAGATCCACATTTTCTTTATAATTCCCCTTTCTGTGTCATCTTCTCCATAAGACCATAAGAAATTTAAAGGCAAGAATTAACCATTTCTATTTTGATGACTGTAATATCCCCAGAAGTTAGCGCAGGTTCTGGTATTTATAAGTGTTCAAAATTTCTAAACGAATGAATGAAACAATTAGTCACAACATTGCATGGAAAGCTAAATAAAACAGATAAGCTGACACTGATAAGAGAAGAGATTATCAGCAGAATCTTTTCTTACAGTTGGGATATGTCATTCACCCTAAGCTTTCCCAAACCCATTATAGGCTGTTCACCTATGCTGAAGGCAATTCTTTTGGAAGATGTGTGTGCAAAACAAGCACATCTAATTGCTATGAATAAAATAAAACATTTCAACCAAACACTAGCGGTTTTCAAAAAGTTGAATAACTTCCCAGAGGAGCCTGCAATTTTTACTGAAGTGTGGAACTTGGCTCTTAAAACTGGCTAGGCTGTTTCAAATGGGTGTGGGATTGGGTCAGATCACACTGGGTCTTCCCACAGAAACACCCTGACCCTAGAGGAATTAGGCAAAGTGTACAAAAACGCCTCAGAAGAGCTTACGCTGCCAGGAGGATAGGTATGGGAAGAGCACATGGTCCACAGCTTGGACTTGGTGATAGCGCATTTGGTGGCTACCACAAGGACCTCAAAAGGCTCAGAGCTTTTGTTCTAAGCCACAGTTGATAGAATCACTGTTGCTTCATGTGAGTTCACCCAAGCTTGGGGCTTGTCAACAGAAAAAGCATCCTGGGCCTGTCCCTGGAGCAGGCAATTGCTTAACTGCAACTTGGCAGCTGTAGCTTCAGTGCTGGGGAGAGTTAACCCTGACTTTATAAGACAAAAGTGTACCAGAAAGTAGAGGAATAAATTGAGAAGAACCCTAAGTCTTAGGAGGGTAGCAGAGTGTAGCAAAGCTTGTGTTACTTTCTGAGCCTGAACATGAAAAACTGAATTCAGGTTCTCACCCTGCCATATAGTATAATTGCTCCACGTCCTGCAGCAGGTCTTCTAACTTCAGTCTTTGTATCTGTGAAATGGGAGCAACCACGCTGACCTCAGAGTTGTGAGGATTAAACAAGACGGCAGATATAAAAGCCCTTTACAAACTGCCCCCTGTAAATTCTGGGTCAATATGGGGAAATGTTACCATACAGTGTCCCCTTGAGTGCTATGATCTTCAGCAGTGTGATGGATTTGGTCCCTTGCTAGCATAAAAGGGCAGCAAACAAAGGGAAAAGAAGTATGTCCCCACATACTCTAAAGCAAAATGAAAAGAACTTCCAGTTACATTATCAGATTCCTTTTAATTTTTGAAGAAAACATTTTCTAAGCTCATGTTGGAAAACATAAAATCTCAGTGGGTAGAAATCTTTAGAATATAAAAAAATTGCTTGGGGCCAGGTGAAGTGGTTCAGGCGTATAATTTCTAACACATTGGGAGGTGAAGGCAGGAGGATCGCTTGAGGCCAGGAATTTGAAACCAGCCTAGGCAACATAGATAGACCCTGTCTCTACAAAAAATAAAAACTAAACTAAAAAAAAAAAAACTAGCTGGGTATGATGATGTGAGCCTGTAGTCCCAGCCACTTAGGAGGCTGAGGTATGAGGACTGTTTGAGCCCAGGAGTTTGGGGCTGCAGTGAGTTATGATTGTGCAGCTGTGCTCCAGCCTGGGTGAGACAATGAGCTATCTATAAAAATAAATAAATTAATTAAAGAACAAATGATTTGAGACCATCTTTATGGCCTGTAAAGCTTTAGGTGAGCCTTTGCTTCTGCATGAATGTTTCTATTGATCTCCCTGGAGACTATCACTGGCTCTGGTTAAAGCCCTTGCTGACTCTGCTAGTAAACAGGAACAAAATGTATGCAAATACAGTTCTATTTCATTGGATGGAAAATAATTCAGAGTGTTGTGGCTCACAAATTACTTGCTGCTTCCTCTGCTCTGAGATGCTACACCCACTGAAGGAAAAATTGCTAATGTGTAAATATGTGTGTACATGTGTTTATTGTGCCAAGGAGATGAGGAAAACAGACAGATATCTTGCCTGGAATAGGCTTTCCTACCGGGCTTTGTCTGTCTTCCTCCAGTGAAATATTTCATGCAGTGGTTGCCTATGGGATGCAATATTTCTAGTCCCACCGCAGTCCCCACCAGGACCTAAAGACCTCTATTTTCCGCCATTGCTACTTGTGTAACTCTATGCAAATGGTTCAGTGGCTGGAAGAGGCAGGCTAATAGCTAGAGTTAAATATAAATACAGATTAATAACACATAGAGAACAACAATTCCTGAAAAAAAGAATTCTGGTAAAATGATGTGAAAAATTGACAGCTCCCTTACTCTTTAGGTTGTTGCTGTCTGCAGTCTCTTGCTGTTTTGTTTGGAAATTGGTAGGGTAAAATCTAAGACCTGCACAAGGGCAGTGAGAGACATTTACAGCCTCCTCTCCATTTTTTTTTTTTTTATTTTAAGGAAAAGTCAACTCCTGAAATGTCCCTTAGCTATAGTCAGAAAACTAAGAATATTATTCTTCTGTCAACAGTTTATTTATGGAGAGAAGTAAAAATAAGTTCCACAGCAACACATTCACATGAATTATGAACTAGGATTCTTGGATTTCATAATCACTTCAAAGCTTTTTGGGGGTGAGGTGTGTGTGTGTGTGTGTGTGTCCATAATAGTTCATCATTACTTTTTTTAACCCATCTTTTTGCTTGCTTAATCTTCTCTGCCCCAGTTCTTCCTTAGTGTATGAACTTGATTTCTAAAAACAATTTATTCAGCACTTTGTCACCCATATTCTCTCGCTAGCTTTGGTGCTGGTCCCTGTACTCCTGATTTTGCTCCATACTTTTAAATAATAATAATAAATACACAGTTTTTGTTTCTCATTTTAAAATTAGGTGGAAAACACGGAATTCACTTTCTATTCCATTTAAATTAGGTTTCAGAAGTGCCTTGGAAATCAAGGTATGCTGCAAGAGGATATTAAAATAAGAATATTAGACAGTCCTTTTAGAAAGGCAGTCTTGGGAATTTGGAAAAGGACTTTTAAATCAGCTTTCATCAGCTAGACTATTCTCCAGCCTTTCTTCACTTCCTCTTTGAAAGGACCTACCCCTGGTTTCTTTTTGACACAAAGAAGAGCTATGCAAATCATGATCTGTATGTAGAATTGGTCACAGTATGTTGTGGCATAGACTGGATAGTTGGGAAGTAGAAACCAAATGTTTCACAGAGACTTAAACCAACTAAAGCTCTTTGTATTTCTCCTTTAAAAAATAAATCAAAACCGCTTCCTTCAAAAAAAAAAAAAAAAAAGAAAGAAAGAAAGAAAGAAAATGCACACTTGCTGCTTAGAAGATGTCCCCTGGCCAGGCGCAGTGGCTCACGCCTGTAATTCCAGCACTTTGGGAGGCTGAGGCAGGTGGATCACATGAGGTCAGGAGTTCAAGACCATCCAGCCTCATCAACATGGTGAAACCCCATCTCAACTAAATAAACAAAATTAAAGCCAGATGTGCTGGCGTGCACCTGTAATCCCAGCTACTTAAGAGGCTGAGGCAGGAGAATCACTTGAACCCAGGAGGCAGAGGTTGCAGTGAGCTGAGATCATGCCACTGCATTCCAGCCTGGCAACAGAGTGAGATTCCATCTCAAAAAAAAAAGAAGAAGAAGAAGATGTCCCCCATATCCTCCATTCTTAATTTGATCCAATGACCAAAACACAAGACATAGAAGACAAAACAGTAACATGGAAGATAAACAAGGCTCAGACAAAATGACACCTCAAGAAAGGAAATAAGAGCAGACAGGACAGGTCTATCTCATTGTTCAGGACTCAGCACAAATTGCCCCTCCTCAACCCCAGACTTCTCCCTTCCACATAAACCCCAACCACATTCTAGACAACTTCTTTCATAACACTTATCACTACCTGGAATTCCATCATTTACTTATTATTTAGGGCAACAGAGGGCTGTAAAAAAGCTTACAAACTCTGAAATCAGACTGCCTGGGTTGAAATCCTGGCTCTACATCTTATTGACTAAGTGGTCTTGGGAAAATTATTTTATCTCATTTGCCTCAGTTTTCTTCTTCGCAAAATAGAACTAATAATGACCCAATGTCATAGACATGTTGTGACAATTGGATATGTTCTATGTTTAAAGAAGTTACAACAGTGTTAAGTGAGCTATGACCATCTGTCCCTTCTTTCCTGTCTTCTCCTACCCACAAGGACATCAACCTCCAGAGTGCAGGAACGTAGTCCTTTTTTTCCTCACTGCTATAACTTCTAGTGCCCAGAACAGCACTTGATACACAGGATGTGCTCAGGAAACACAGGTCAAATGAATGACTATAAAGAAAATCTGTCCTGAAAGATGGCTTCCCTGAGCTATAAAGTTTTGTCAAAAGTTCCCCAAATAAAGGTTTTTGCAGCAGCCAGCCTAGACTTATGATCTCCATCTTGGCTGTACCATTCATGGCTCTCCCTTTTCTCTGAAGCCTATTTCCAACCCAGGTCTCCCCAGCCCCCCACTCAGCCTCACACTCACCCCAGAAGAGGAGCAGGTTGAAGCCACGCATTATGCTGTGGTTCTGTCATTCAAAGAGAAGCAGCTTTTCTACTGACCACGGGTTTTCCACAACAGAAGGTGTAGGAAGAGGGGAAGGTGGGGCCAGAGTTGCTCAATTCTGCCTAGCCGTCAGAGCCCTTTTTGCTGAGTTACTGCCACTAAAAGACAGCTTAAAAAATCCTAATTTCCCCGTTTCTCCACAATAAAGAGAAGTTAATCTGCCTGATGTGTACTATTCCCTCCCTTTCCTTCCCACTCTCTCTCTCTTTCCCACCAGTCTATCTCCCAGTTCTCAACACCTTCTTTCATTGCACCCAATAAACAAGCTTCCATCTCCTGCCTCCAGTGAAGCAAATCTCAGCCTTTAGGGTCTCTTTCCAGTCTCCCCTAATGAAAACAGCCATCACAATTACATGTACCAGGCACTGTGCTAGCCACACCACCAACATAATGCAATTTCATTATCATGTCAACTTTGTAAAGTAGGAATTCCCCTCCCTCCCTCCCTTCACCAACAAAATGGAAACTTTAGGCTTGTGGAGGACTTGTCACTTGTCCAAGATCTCTCAGACCTGAGATTTGAACCCAGGACCCTCTGACTCCAAAGTCAAGAGCTTTAATAATCTTATTTTCCTTCAGATCGCCATTCTATCTGACCACTCTACAGCAACACTTCCACCCTATTCCCAGCTTCCTAACTTTCTCTGATAACTGGTAACATCTCAGGGTCTCACAAGTGCAGACCCTCAGACAAGGATTCTAGCAAAAGTAGTTTATCAAGAAGGTGACCCCAGAATACACCAGCTGGGGAGGGAGAAAGTGAAACAGGAAAGGCACAGAGCAAATACTGTGTGTGTCTTCAAACAAGTTACATGCTGAGAAAGTGGAGCTTAACTTCCCCAGGGACATCTGGGGAGCAGCATGGAACACACTCTTCAGAGTTATTCCAACTGAGGGGTGAGGGAGCTGAGGTATTTATACCCCACCTACTGTCAGTCATTAGTTGACTGGAGGCTTGCTCCCAGGGGGCGTCAACCACTTGAAACTTCAGGCCTGGCCTCCAAGCAGATAGAATGGGCTCCAGATGGTATAATTCCACTGATAACAAAATATAGTGACTGGCAGATGTTGAAGTGGTGTCATTCAGCTGAGGTAATACCCAAGGGTCATTGCCTCGTGGCAAGGAAATAAAAAATGCAGACATACAAGGAATAAGTTTTAGAGCAGAGGTTTAGGATGGGCGCAGTGGCTTATGCCTGTAATCCCAGTACTTTGGGAGACCGAGATGGGTGGATAGCCTGAGATCAGGAGTTTGAGACCAGCCTGGCCAACATGGTGAAACCCCATCTCTACTAAAAACACAAAAATTAGCGGGGCATGGTGGCAGGTGCCTGTAATTCCAGCTACTTGGGAGGCTGAGGCAGAAGAATCACTTGAACCTGCGAGGCAGAGGTTGCACTGAGCTGAGATCATGCCACTGCACTCCAGCCTGAGCAACAGAATGAGACTCTACTTCAGAAAAAAGAAAAAAGGAGCAGATAGGCAAGGGCTCTCTCCCTTGCAGAGAGAGAGGGGTCCCAAATGGATCTTCCAGTTCCATGGTGAAATGCATGGGGTTTTATAGATGAGCTTGAGGTGGTGGTATCTGATTAACATAAGGCCCAACGATTGGTTAGGTGTGCCATTTACACAGAGTGCAAAGAAGCTGGCAGCCCACTCTAATATTTTATTATGCAGATGGGGTCTCTATCTGGCCAGGGTCATGTTGCCTATTCCTTTACTGCACACGTGGTTGACAAAGAAAAGGGAAGACTGAGCCTCCATGTTGAACATGGCCGGCCCCCAGTAGCCTTTTCCTATTGGCATAGCTGCCGGCATTCACCTGTGCAAGCTTCCAGCTTGTTTTTATACATCTGCAGCCTGACTTTTCAGGCTGTTCTTTGTTAGAAAAGAAATGATTTGGGGGCTGCTTCTTATTAAAAGGGAAACCTTACTGAGGACCCTCTTGCCCTCATTCTCTACCTAAATAATTTCTTCCTGGCTCCTGTATCAGTGTCAAGCTAGGGCATATTGTGTTAAGTTAGGTCATGGGTGTGGGCAGCCACTGATAGCATCTGCTACAAGCTATAAAGGAGGTTCAAAGAGCATGGATCCCAAGTTGTTAGAAAAGTTCCACATGTCTTTCCTTTTCTTCTTTGCAAAGCAAACTACCAACTTTGGAGTTATTGTCACTGAAAAAAAGATTCAGGTGGCTCACTCCTGTAATCCCAGCATGTTGGGAGGCTGAGGTGGGCAGGTCACCTGAGATCAGGAGTTCAAGACTAGCCTGACCAACCTGGAGAAACCCCATCTCTACTAAAAATACAAAATTAGCCAGGCTTGGTGGCACATGGCTATAATCCCAGCTACTAGGGAGGCTGAGGCAAAAGAATTGCTTGAACCCAGGAGGCAGAGGTTGCGGTGAGCTGAGAATGTGCTACTGAATTCCAGCCTGGGCAACAAGAGTGAACCTCTGTCCCCAAACCCCCAAAAAAAGATTCACAAATGGCTTTCTTTTTTTTTTGAGATGGAGTCTCACTCTGTCACCCAGGCTGGAGTGCAGTGGCACGATCTCGATTCACTGAAACTTCCTCCCGCCTCTCAAATAGCAGCTGGGATTACAGGTGTGCATACCTGCCCTAGCTAATTTTTGTATTTTTAGTAGAGACAGGGTTTCACCATGTTGGCCAGGCTGGTCTGGAACTCCCGATGTCAGGTGATCCTCCTGCCTTGGCCTCCCAAAGCATTGGGATTACACGCTTGAGCCACCATGTCCAGCCATATTCATCAATGGCTTTCTCTTTTTACCTTCATTCTTTCCCTGTTGGCCCCAAGAATACCAGCTGGTGATGCTTGTGTCTGCAGCATTCACCCCAGGATAATGTTGCCATGAAATATCTCACCTTTATTATTATTATTATTTTTTTTTTATATATATACTTTTTATTGCATTTTAGGTTTGGGGGTACATGTGAAGAACATGCAAGATTGTTACATAGGTACACACATGGCAGTGTGATTTGCTGCCTTCCTCCCCATCACCTGTATCTGCTATTTCTCCCCATGCTATCCCTCCCCAACTCCCCACCCCCTGCTGTCCCTCCCCTTTCCCCCCCCCACAGACCCCAGTGTGAGATGCTCCCCTCCCTGTGTCCATGTGTTCTCATTGTTCAACACCCGTCTATGAGTGAGAATATGCGGTGTTTGGTTTTCTGTTCCTGTGTCAGTTTGCTGAGAATGATGGCTTCCAG
>PVKV010036728.1:0-15451 GCA_004027835.1 Alouatta palliata
GCCCCCCATCTCCACACCCCACGCCCCCACTCATCTCCACACCTCACATCCCATTTCCCCTCTCACCTCCACACCCACCCCTCACCCCACTTGTCCTCTGCACGTGGCTGTGGAGGGACTGCCCGGCTGTGCCAAGTGCTGAGCAGGTGGTCTGTAACTGGCATAGTCTGACGGGCACCAGCACAGTGTGGGTGAAGCTCCCGGCTTCCCTTCTGGCAGCCTAAGCCCTGAAACACCTGCCAGAGTCTTGAGTCGTTTGTTGGCCCTGCCTGTGTTTTTTACACCTGGGGGAGGCGAGGGACCTGCCCTCTACTGCGGAACACGGGGGTGGAGGGGCATGGCAGGGCAGGGCGAGGGCCTCCGGCCCTGTGTGCATGTCTCCCAGCGGGGTCAATGTTTCTTTCTTACCAGAGATGAAGAGTTTTCCGTGAGCTCAGTCCTGGCCTCAGATGTCATTCATGCTACCCGCCGAGACATTCCGTGTATATTCAGGGTACGGATTTTCCGTTATTCTTTGTATCAAATCACATGGTTAAAACTGATTATTCCAGGCCTGCCGTCGTGCCACGGCAGCCACCAGCGTGCTCCAGGTCTGGCTCCCGGGTCTCAGCCTCCGGCCCGGCCCCAGGTCCCTGTGCGTCCACATCCCGGCAGAGCGGCAGCCTCCCGCCCGGCCCCAGGTCCCTGTGTCCACATCCCTGCAGAGCGGCAGCCTCCCGCCCGGCCCCAGGTCCCTGTGCATCCACATCCCGGCAGAGCAGCAGCCTGTGCCCATCTCGGAGCCGCCTGGCTGGCTTCTTCCCATACCTGCCACTTCACTGACCCTGCCTTTTCTCCTACATCTGAAACTCCTTCCACCGGGTCCACATCCGGGCACTGCTGGGTGGGCGCCGTGGTGGGTTAGGTGCCACTCCAGCGTCCCCAGCACCAGTCAGAGCCAGCGTTTTGTTGGCTGATCGAGTCCCTCACTGAGTTAGTGCTAGACATGGTAGCACTAGGATGTTTCTAGGAGACTGTGAACTGGGGAAAGAAACCCTCCAGCCCCCTCCATTGGGGATTTTTTTTTTTATAAACAGTAAAATTTTGGTTGACAACAAAACTTAAGTCTGTAAGTCAGTTTTTGTTAAATCACAACCTCCTATACACGGCGGAGGAAGTCGCCATCGCTGCTGGAGCGATGGTCATGGGTAGAAACTGAAACCATCAGTGCGTGCTCAGAGGCCGCCACGGGGAGGCAGGATTTGGGCCAGTGTTTTTGAGACCCTCTTTTCCTGGACACGTTCTCAGAATCTACTTTTATTTATAATGATTATCCAAGAAAGCAAATTTAAAGTAGGCAGCTATTGATAGTTTTGGCAAAAGCAGAATTAACAAAATGGGACCAGGGAGGGACTTCACGGGGCTATTTAGAACCCCGCCTCTTCCGAGTCCTGCTGCAGGAGCCCCTGCAAGGTGCCCAGCGAGGTGGGGTCAGGGCTCCTGCTGGGGAAGCACACCGGCACCTGTTGCTCCGAGGTGCAGGGCCCCGGCATCTGTGCGGCTTCGGTGTCTGATGGCTCCTCTCTTCTCTTCTGTTTTCCGGCCTGAAGGTGACGGCCTCTCTCTTAGGTGCACCTTCTAAGACCAGCTCGCTGCTCATTCTGACAGAAAATGAGAACGAAAAGAGGAAGTGGGTTGGGATTCTAGAAGGACTCCAGTCCATCCTTCATAAAAACCGGCTGAGGAACCAGGTCGTGCATGTTCCCTTGGAAGCCTACGACAGCTCACTGCCTCTCATCAAGGCCATCTTGACAGCTGCCATCGTGGGTACGTCCTAAAGGCTGTGTCCTTTACGTGTCGGAAGCAACAGCACTCTGCGGTGCCCATCTGAAAGTCAGACGCAGGTCACAGGCGCATGGTCCATTAGGGTTTGTGGATGGTTTCTCCCTGCATGTTGAGAAGCAGGCGACCAGTGTGGATGGTCGGCCCTGGGTAAGCCTGGGGGTGCTCCAGGAGCCCTGCACACACCCAAATCCTTGCAGACTCACTCCCACCGTTGGCCCTGCAGCGTCCGTGTGTACAAAAAGTCACCCGGATACCAAAGTTTCACATCCCTGGGATGCTGTGTTTTCACCGGCATGGTTGAAAATCCCCGTGAATAAGCAGACCTACGCAGTTCAAACCCATGCTGTTCCTGGCCAGCTGTACCGACTTTCTGTTACTTATCCTCCACAGATGCGGACAGGATTGCGGTCGGCTTAGAAGAAGGGCTCTATGTCATCGAGGTCACCCGAGATGGTGAGTGAGCAGGGGGTTGCCAGCCTGAGATGTCACAGGCCCAGCCTGACCTCTGCAGATAGCGCAGGGTCAGTAGCTGCTAAGGGCTAAGACACATGCACTTGGTGAAGGTGCCAGGGGGCCAGCGTGCCGTGGAGACTAGCGCCACGTACCTGGCGATGTGCTAAATCCCTGTCGCATCCGTCAGGTTCAGGAGAACACCGAGCAAGAGTGGGTGGGGGTCAAGGAACGCCCCTGGAAGGAGGAACAGCTGAGATTTCCCAACCTGTGCTGAGGCTTCACTTGAGAAGCTTTAGTTTCTTTGCTTCCAATTTTGACACTTCACTTTCCCCAGCGAGGAAGGGCAAAGGTCTCCCTACACGCGCCCACTCCACAGTCCGGGGTCTAGGAGCGGAAACTTCAGGAGACTGGAACTGGCCCTGGGCGGTGGGGCAGGGGCCCTGGGAGCATCCTTGAAGGCATCCAGCGACATTTCACAAGCGCCGTAGTGCTTTCTCGACAGACCCAGTGTCTCAGCATGCAATGGCCATGGAGGGAGAAGGGTCAGGCAGCCGCTGGGTGAGGCCGTAGCCTGGCAACTCTTCGGGGAGGTCCTGAGCAAGCAGGGGGCTTAGGTTAACCTGGGGCTGTGTGAGGGCAGTGCCGTCAGAGGACTCGTCTCTGGGTCCCCGTGGGTCGGGGCAGCTCTTTGTTCCTCATGTGCAGTGTGAGGGTTCTCTGGTTGGAGGATAAGATGGAAGGAGGCCCAGGTCACCCCAGGGCCTTGCTGCACGAGGACCCAGGTGGAAGTGCTGCCCTGGTGCACTGAGCGGTGTGCACAGCAGCAGAGGCGGAGGACCTTCTGACCAGCCCCGAGTTTGCCCTCTGAGCATGCTGTGCGTGTGTAGGGCAGCTTCACCGGGGCACTCAGGCTGCGCTTTGTGGGCAGGGGCGGGCTCAGGGCTGGGCTCAGGCAGCGCACATAGGAAGGGAACCCAGGGGAGGGACCCAGGGCGTTCGAGGCAGGTCTTTAGCCAAGGCCGTCAGCCCCTTCGAGCTGCTGGCCTCACACTCTGTCCTCCCCACTGCAGTGATCGTCCGCGCAGCTGACTGTAAGAAGGTGCACCAGATTGAGCTTGCTCCCAGAGAGAAGATCGTCATCCTCCTGTGTGGCCGGAACCACCATGTGCACCTCTATCCCTGGTCGTCCCTTGACGGAGCAGAAGGCAGCTTTGACATCAAGCTTCCGGAAACCAAAGGCTGCCAGCTCATGGCCACGGCGACGCTGAAGAAGAGCTCTGCTACCTGCCTGTTTGTAGCCGTGAAACGGCTGATCCTTTGCTATGAGATCCAGAGAACTAAGCCATTCCACAGAAAGTTCAATGAGATTGTGGCTCCCGGCAGCGTGCAGTGCCTGGCGGTGCTCAGGGACAGGCTCTGTGTGGGCTACCCTTCTGGGTTCTGCCTGCTGAGCATCCAGGGGGACGGGCAGCCTCTAAACCTGGTAAATCCCAATGACCCCTCGCTTGCGTTCCTCTCACAACAGTCTTTTGATGCCCTTTGTGCTGTGGAGCTCGAAAGCGAGGAGTACCTGCTTTGCTTCAGCCACATGGGACTGTACGTGGACCCGCAAGGCCGGAGGGCACGCGCGCAGGAGCTCATGTGGCCTGCGGCTCCTGTCGCCTGTAGTATGTATATGTTTTCTGTTGCATATCCCTGTTGCTGCTTTTCCCACCGACAGTCGGCATGTGTTCGATTTTGCTTTGGTTTGTCTTCTAGTTCCCTGAGTCTAGTAGTCACGAAGCGTGAGGAGAGGTACGCTCCGTGGCCGCCCACAGCAGCAGGCACGGTGCAGATCTCACATCTCAGCAGCCTCTCTCCCTTGAGCACATGGGGCTGGTTCTTCCAGAGGCCTCAGCAGAAGACGCAGTCAGTGGACATAGGCCCCCAGGCAGAAGGACTAGGCAAATGGAGGATGGGGCGTGGCATTCATCTCGTTTAAAAGGCCTTCTGCCTGTAATCCCAGCACTTTGGGAGGCTGAGGTGGGCAGATCATGAGGGCAGATTGAGACCATCCTGGCCAACATAGTGAAACCCTGTCTCTACCAAAAATGGAAAAATTAGCCGGGCATGGTGGCACGTGCCTGTAATCCCAGCTACTCAGGAGGCTGAGGCTTGAACCAGGGAGGCGGAGGTCACAGTGAGCCAAGATCACGCCGCTACAGCCTGGCAACAGAACAAGTCTCCATCTCAAAAAAAAAAAGGCCTTTCTCGTGATAATACGTACACTTACACAGTAGTAAAGACAAGCCGAAGGGTTTTGGTGGCCAGAAAAAATTCACCTCTGGTGTCTAAGTTACAGTCCCTCTTGGGACAAGTGTTTTCTGAGAGTGGTAGAAGCTGTTTCAAACAGTTGGGTCACTTAATTCGCTTAGTTGACATGACTTTCTGTGTGAATGGTGGCACTGGGGAAAGTAGGACCAGTGGGCACTTCTCACCTGGCCCTCTGTCTGCTTTTAAAACTTTAAACCTGGCAGGGAGCGGTGGCTCACACCTATAATCCCAGCACTAGGAGGCTGAGGCAGGAGGCTCACTTGTCCTCAGGAGTTCAATACCAGCCTCATCTCTATTAAAAACCAAAACAAACTAGCCCGGCACGGTGCCACATGCCTGTAGTCCCAGCTACTTGGGAGGCTGAGACAGGAGAAGCTCCAGTGAACCATGAACACACCACTACACTCTAGCCTGGGGGACAGAATGAGACCCTCTCTCTTAAAATGGAAGGAAACCTTAAACCTCAGAATCCCTCTGTTTGATCTGTCAGAGTAACCTGCACCATCAAATCCACAGATGAGGAGGCAGGGAAGAAGGAGACAAGCCAGGTAGATGGGGTAACGGGGCAGGAAGTGGGGGATTATGTTCTCCCTGACTTACCTGAAGCTAACCCTTTGCCCCACTGCTGGCCTTGCGAGGTGGAAGCATACCCAGGCGTCGTGGCTAGACACCGGCCTGTGAGGTGCATGCCAGCCTCCACCCACAGGGGCTTACTGCAGTGTGTCCCAGCTCCGTCCCGATGGCCATGCCACAGCGGACGTGTGGCCAGTGGGGCCTGGGGTGAGGTGTAGGAAGGGCCCAGTCCCACTGCCTCAGCACCCCTTGTCCTGGACTCTCCCCCCACACCCTGTCCTCTTCATGGGCAGCCAGCACAGGGTTCGGAACCACACAGGATTTGCATTTTTGCAAAGTGTAATGCTGAAGAGGACCCAGGTCACTTAGTGCAGTGTGTTTGTGATCCTGGCCATGCGTGTCTGGCATAGACACCTGAAGTTCTGGGGTTCTTCACCTTGACAGGCTGCCTCTCCCACAGGGGCAGTAGATGCAGATGAGTTTCAGAGCTGGCCAGAAGTCATTTCACCACCTGTAGGAAGAGGAACTGCTCATTCTGCACCTGTGCTGAGCGACCTGTGTGGGTGGTCCAGCCCCTCCCTGGCCCTTAGGGCAGGTGTCATCCACTTTTTTGCAGAGGAGGCAGCCGAGGGCCACAGGGGCCATGTGCTCTGCATCAGTCACATGTCACATCTGTCAGACTCCAGGTTCTCTTAACTATAATACTCTTTAGCTTAAATTTTTTTTAGACTGGACATCTGTTTATGACTGAGTCAGCACATTAGACTTCTCCCTGGTTCCTCGCAAGTGAATCTCCACGTACTCGGCAGGTGAGGGCATTCCTAGAAGCCCCTGTGTGGAGTGTGGTTCCCTGAAGGTCAGTTCAGGGTCTGCTTTTGCACGTGGCTCTCAGAGGCCTCACAGGTGCATCTGGAATGCCCCTGAGGCATCTGGTGACCAGGTCAACATCTTCTGTCTTTTGCAAACCCTGTTTGATTTTCCTTTTTGTATTCAGAAGGGAAGGCCTGATCTAGGTCAGCACAGTGGCTCACGCCTGTAATCCCAGCACTTCAGGAGGCTGATGGGGGCAGATCACCAGGCCAGGAGACTGAGACCATCCTGGCCAACATGGTGAAACCCCATCTCTACTAAAAATGCAAAAAATAATTAGCCAGGCGTGGTGGTGCGCACCTGTAATCCCAGCTACTCAGGAGGCTGAGACAGGAGAAACACTTGAACCCAGAAGGCAGAGGTTGCAGTGAGCCAAGATCGCACCACTGTACTCCAGCCTGGTGACAGAGTGAGATGACATCTCAAAAAAAAAAAAGGGGCCTGATCTTGTAGCCTATTTGGAATCTATGATAGAAACAGAGCAGAAGGCTTTTAAAACGCATCATCGGGCACTGAGGTGTGTCACAATGCCGATTAACCTTTAACTCTGGAGGTAGAAGAGCCAGGAACGACCACTGAGCTGGAGCTCTCTTGCATTTGGGACCTGTCGCCTCACAGCTCTGCGTTTCTGCAAGGTGATGGCTGGGAGCCAAGCCACGCTGAGGGGCTGTGGGGACAGTGAGCGTGCCACCCACACGGAGGGACGGAGCGGTAGACACGCACCGCTTCTCCATCACGTGGCGCAGCTGTGTCGTTGCTGTGCTGAATGTGGAGAAAGCCCCTTAAGTCCAAGTGCCCAAAGGCTCTGCAGTCCTTGTTCTCACATCCTTGGTGCCCTGGGTGGTGGTGCTGCCGTGAGCTAACAGATGAGGGGGTGAGGAGCAGAGCTCAGATGCCAGAGCTCCCTGCAAGACGCCCTCACCCTCACTTGCGTTCGCCCTCAGACCAGGCTGCAGAGGGCCCTCCCCCGGCCCCACGGCACGGGTGCCTAGGGGTCTGGGGTCATTAGTGTGGAGGGCAGACAGGCAGGGTTATTGGCCAGAGGTCAGTGGTGGTTTCTGTGTGGTTTTAATACCTACCTGGAACCTGACCTGCCATCTCCTACAGAAGGAATTCACCTCACCGTACTAAACAAACAGCCCCTACCTGAGTTTCCAGTGTAGTAAGCCTGAATTAGTAGCTTTCCTGATAGTTACATCTCATGAGAGCTAAATGAAAAACCAGACTTTTAAAAGTCACTTTCAACATCTGTACTATAGTCTTCAAAATACTAGTTACAGAAGTGATGGTGGAGCATTTAAACATTCGATTGTGTTTGTTCAAACTTTGAAATGAAGATGAATTCCGGAGTGGGAACGTGAAGTCTCTGGTGACGCGAACCAGCTGAGGGCAGTGCTGCCGCCTCTGCACTTGTTCAAGTGCCAAGGCGTGGCCTCCGGCCCGAGGGCAGGTGAGTTCTGAGCCACTGTGGCTCACCCCGCCCTGCTCCGTCTGCGCTAGGTTGCAGCCCCACCCATGTCACGGTGTACAGCGAGTATGGCGTCGACGTCTTCGATGTGCGCACCATGGAGTGGGTGCAGACCATAGGCCTGCGCAGGGTAAGGTGGCCTCGGCGCCCTCCGGTGTGGGCGGGTTTCTCCCGGTGCGGGCGTCTGCTTGGCCCGCACTTACTGTCCCTCCTTGGCTTCCGATCCAGATAAGGCCCCTGAACTCTGAAGGTACCCTCAACCTCCTCAACTGTGAGCCTGCACGCCTGATCTACTTCAAGAGCAAGTTCTCGGGTGAGCCTTCCTCTGCGCCGGGAGTGGAGGGAAGGGGGCGGAGGGGCGCGTGTCCCTGGCGCTGCAGCACCATCACCGCGCGCTCTGCTTCTGCAGGAGCGGTTCTCAACGTGCCAGACACCTGCGACAACAGCAAGAAGCAGATGCTGCGCACCAGGAGCAAACGGCGGTTCGTCTTCAAGGTCCCGGAGGAGGAGAGACTGCAGCAGCGGCGGTAGGAGCTTCACGGGCCGGCCAGGCCTCGCCCTGCGGGGGCCAGGAGAATCCTCACGTATCCGTGAATCTCAAAAGTGTTTCCTTTCCCCAGAGAGATGCTTAGAGACCCAGAATTGAGATCCAAAATGATATCCAACCCAACCAACTTCAACCACGTGGCTCACATGGGCCCGGGCGACGGCATGCAGGTGCTCATGGACCTGCCTCTGGTGCGTGCACGGCCGCGGTGGGGCGGGCGGCCAGACAGGGCACCCCATCCTCTCCTCCCCAACAGACAGCCGTGGCGGCTGAGACCGTCCCAAAGGCAGGGCCCGCCTGCCAATGCCGTGCTGTCTGTGCTCCGACCTGTCACACAAGCCTGTCTCACTGAAGCTCTGTTCACAAGCGCTGTCCCTGTCACAGGCCTTGTGCGCAGGCCCGGGGCCGCCCTGGCAATGGTGCTGTGGGTGTGCTTGTCAGAGTCTGTCACCGTGTCAGCCTTTCAGGGTTTCCTAAGGCCATTTGCTGTCAGGTGGTGATTTCTAAGTAGCCCTTCATACCAACAGATAGCATACTTTCTCTTTTTTATTTAAGAAGTATGTTTTTTAGGCTGGGTCTGGTGGCTCAATTCCAGCACTTTGGGAGGCTAAGGCAGGTGGATCACCTGAGGTCAGGAGTTTGAAACCAGCCTGGCAAACATGGTGAAACCCCGTGTCTACTAAATTACAAAAACTATCTGGGCATGGTGGCGCGCCCCTGTAGTCCCAGCGACTCGGGAGGATGATGCAGGAGAAACGCCTGAACCCAAGAGTCAGAGGTTGCAGTGAGCCGAGATCGCGCCACTGCACTCTAAACTAGGGGACAGAGTGAGACTCAGTCTCAAGAAAAAAAATAAATGCTTCTTAGAGGATTTGACCTGGCCTAAGTTGCTGTTGCCAGTTCTTAGTTCCAGACTGCCCTGAGCCCTTGTTGATTCCAGGGAGCCCTCCTGGCCCCCATTTTGCTCATCAAAGTCAGGGGGCCAGAGCCACCATAGGTGGCACAAACTTTGCCACTGACCCTTCTTTATGTCGCCCAAGCATACTCATGTGTTGCTGTCTCTGTCCAGAGTGCCGGGCCCCCCTCCCAGGAGGAAAGGCCAGGCCCCGCGCCCACTAGTCTGGCCCGCCAGGCTCCGTCCAGGAACAAGCCCTACATCTCGTGGCCCTCATCAGGTGCGGAGCAAGCGTGGCCCCCACCGCCCTGGGGGAGGTGGGAATGGGGAGACCCCAGGATTTGGATTCCATTCTTGAACTTTACCTAAGAGGAAAGCTGTCCTTGCCCATAGGTGCATCGGAGCCCGGCGTGGCTGTGCCTCTGAGAAGTATGTCCGATCCAGACCAGGACTTTGACAAAGAGGTGAGACGTGCCCAGGTGCAGTGCTGTGGCCATGAGCTGTCACGGGAGGAGAAGCAGCCTGCAGATCTGGGGGCCTGAGTATGACAGCCCTTCTGGAGCACCCCAGTTGGGCTGTTTTGTGCAGTGTTAGGGTGACAGGGAGGCAGGGGTGGCTGTCCCTTCCTCCAGGAGGCCCAAGCAGCCATCTCTTGGTCAGATCCTGGGTGTCCTTTGGGAGCGCTGGCTGGGGGTGGGGCTGTCACCGCCCAACGAGGAATGGAAGCTTTCCAGCCAACCGGCTCCTCCAGAGGCTCCTCCTTCCTCTGGGACTCCCCTGTGTTGTTTTATGTACTACAGTGCGACACATCAGTGGTTGCTTTGGTCTGGGCTGGCCTTGCACATTGGTCTCTCTTCTGTTCCTCCCCTGGGATGGCGCTAGGTGCCAGAGTGTGGGGACCACCTTGGGGACAAGCTCTGCTCTGGCTGGCAGCATCCTTGTGCACAGTTCAGCCGAACTGCTCTGGCCTGAGTTTCCTCTGTGCAGAATGGGGGTGAGAATGCAATCGAGGGAGGCAGGGAGCTGCAGTGCTGTGGGCTGAGGAGTGAGCTGAGGGCTGAGCCCCGGGCGCCATCCTGGGAGGGAGGGAGGGAGAGGGGCAGGCAGGCAGGCAGGCAGGCAGAGGGGCCAGGGTCATCACTCCAGCACACATCTCAGCCCCAGCACTGAGATGTTTTCACATCGGCTGCTGAACGGATGTGCAGATGCCTTGCACACGTTACTGGTTCTGCCAAGGTCGGTGTCTCTTCCTCTGGATGTCCTCTGACTTTCCGTCCTTTGTTCATCCTGTTCCCCTCCCTTTACTCTGCAGCAGGCCCTCAGCCTGTCTTTGGTGGGCGGTCACATTTTTGCAGCGAGCACTGCTGTTACTTTACAGCTTGCTCCCGAGCTTCTGTCTGTGCTGTTTCCTCCTCAGGAGATCTGATGCGTGTCTTGGGCTGTGACACCACACAGAGGACATGGCATCCCTCTCTGGGCACCGTGTCCTGAGGCAGCCAGTGCCTGTTCCGTCTGCATGACCTTGTTTGTTCTTTTAAGTGAAAGTCACAAAACAACTATTTTTTTTTAAAGTAATAATATAGAGGCAGGGCCTCACTTTGTTGCCCAGGCTGGTCTCCCAGCTACTGGGCTCAAACCATCTTCCCACCCCGGCCTCCTAGAGGACTCGGATGACAGGCATCAGCCAGCACACCGGGCCCAGATGACCGAAGTGAACAACTGAGTGACATTTAGAACACTCACCACCTCTTTCTCATTCAGAAACATCTCCATTACTGCAGGCTGGGCGCAGTGGTTCATGCCTGTGTTACCAGCTACTAGCGAAGCCGAGGTGGGAGGATCACTTGAGGAGTTCAAGGCCAACCTGGGCAATGTAGCGAGATCCTGTCTTTAAAACATAATAAATAAAAAGACATTTTCATCATTTCAAAATAAATTCCTGCCCCTTAAGCATTCTCTCCCCTTCGCTCCCTCCCCTTAGCATGTGGGCAGCCCCCAGTTTTCTGAGATTTCCCATTATGGACTTTTTGTGGAAATAGAGCCCAGCCTTTCGTATAGAAATTGGTTTTTTTTCTCCCCCCCGCCCCCCCAGAAATGGTTTTGACCTTTTGTGCCTGGCTCTCACTTGGCAGGCTGTTTCTGTGGTTCACCCCCGCGGTAGCGTGTGTCATGTTTCATTTTCATTGCTAAATCATACTCTCTTGGATGGATAGAGCCCACCTTGTTTTCCCACTCTTCCTCTGATGCCCATTTGGGCCGTTTCTATCCCGCAGCCGTTGTGCGTGGTGCTGGGAACACGTGTGCACATGCTTGTTTCAGTGCCTGTCTTCACGTTGGGGTTTATGCCTATGCGTGGGATTGCTGGATTTATGTGGTGATTCTATGTTTAACTTTTTGAGGCGCCACCAAACTGTTTTCTGCAGCAGTTGTACCATTTCACATTTCCACCAGCAGTGTGTGAGGGCTCTCATATCTCCACATCCTCACCAATACTTGTTTTTGTTTTGTTGTTTTCTTTTTACTAGTCGTCCTAGTGGCTATGAAGTACCTGATTGTGGTTTTGATTTGCATTCCCTAAAGACTTGACTGTCTTTTCTTAAGCTTGTTGGCCATTTCGTACCTTCTTCAGAGAAATGTCTGCTCAAGGCCGTTGCCCATTTTTGAATTGGTGGTTTCTCTCTCTCTGTGGATGGGTTGGAGCTCCTGTGTGAGATGTGATTTGCAGATGTCTTCTCTTGTTCTACAGGTTGTCATTTACGTTCCTCATAACGCATTTTTTTTTTGTTTGCTTTTTTTTTTTTTTTTTTTTTTTTTTTTTTTTTTTTTTTTTTTTTTTTTTTTTTTTTTTTTTTTTTTTTTTTTTTTTTTTTTTTTTGATTCATAGTCTTGCTCTGTCACCCAGGTTGGAGTGCAGTGGTGTGATCTCAGCTCACTGCAATCTCCACCTCCCGAGTTCAAGCGATTCTGGTGCCTCAGTCTCCTGAGTAGCTGGGACTACAGGTGTCTGCCACCATGCCCAGCTAATTTTTATATTTTTAGTAGAGCCAGGGTTTTGCCATGTTGGTCAGGCTGGTCTCGAACTCCTGACCTGAAACGATCCACCCACCTTGGCTTCCTGAAGTGCTCGGGTTACAGGCATGAGCCACCACCCCAGCCTGGAACAGCCATCTTAATAATATATTTACTCCATGAACATGGGATATTTTCCATTTATTTAAGCTATTTTTTTTTCAGCAACGTTTTGTAATTTATAGTGTACAAATTTTTGACTCCTGTGGTTAAACTATTCCTAGCTATTATTTTGGATGCTATTGTAAATTGAATTGTTTTTTTCAGTTTCCCTTTCAGTGTGTTCATTTCTGGTGTATAGAAATACAACTGACTTGTGTGTGTTGATTTTGTGCACTGTAACTTGCTGAATTTGCTGGGGTTTTTTTGTGGATTCTTTTTAGGATTTTCTATGTGTAGAATCACATCGTCTGCAAACAGAGATGGTTTTACTTTCTTTCTAACTTGGAATCCTTTTTCTTTCTTTTTCTTCCCTTGGTTGCTCTGGCTGGAACTCCTAGTGCCGTGTTGAATAGTGGTGGTGAAAGCAGGATCCTTGTCTTGTTGCTGATCTCGGGGAAAATGCTGAGTGTTGTTAGCTGTTTCATCATTTGAGGGAGTTCCCTTCTATTCCCAGTGCTTTTCTCAGGAGAGTGTGTCATGTTTGTGAATGTGGACTGCTTGCTTGCAGGTGTGCACCACTGCGCCCGGCTCAGTTTTGTATTTTTAGTAGAGACAGGGTTTCACCATGTTGGCCAGGCTGGTCCCAAACTCCTGACCTCGAGTGCCGTGCACCCACCTTGGCCTCCCAAAGTGCTGGGGTTACAGGTGGGAGCCACTGCGCCCCACCTCATCTGCTTTCTTCACTACAGAGTTGCTGTCTTTTGTAATAATTGCTGAGTTATTTTTGAGTGGGGTGAGACATCGATTTGTGACTCTCACCAGCAAGCCGAAGGCCCCCAGGAATCGCTGGTGTAGAAGCGTGTGCGTGTTGCCACAGCTGTCCCTGGGCAGACCTTCACGTCCAGCTGGGCGCTGCCTCCCCAGGCTAGGGCAGCAGGTGCTCACCTGCCCTGTTCCTGTTCACAGCCGGATTCGGACTCCACCAAACACTCAACTCCATCGAACAGCTCCAACCCCAGCGGTCCACCGAGCCCCAATTCCCCCCACAGGAGCCAGCTCCCCCTGGAAGGCCTGGAGCAGCCGGCCTGTGACGCCTGAAGCCGTCAGCGCGCCACAGGGCCCAGGGAGCTGGGGATGGCCTCCGGCGTCAGTGCCAAGACTGAGCGGGCCCTCCAGTGTTGTCCAAGGAAATGTAGAATCACTTTGTAGATACGGAGATGAAGACGAATCTTTATGATAATATTGATCAGTTTTATGCCGCATTGTTCGTGGCAGTAGACCAGATCCGTTTGTCTGCACAGCTGTGAGGCGACACGTCCCGTCTGCACATGAAGGGCCCCACACAGCCCCTCTCCCACCCCTGACAGCCCAAGAAGGCATGTGGGGCCCTGCTAACGCCACTTCCTCAGCAGAAACCCGTCATAATACGGCTGCTTTGGAAGCAGACAGCTGGGGACACAGCCTCAGTACCCAGTCTTTCCTTAGTTCCTGAAACCCTAGGACCTTAGGACAATAGTAAGAGGTCGTCTAGCATTCCCAGTGTCACTAGAATTTTGAAGACAGAGGAAAGTGGAGGTTAGTTTGTGGCCTTTTTATTCATTTAGCCATTGCATAGTCAGCTGCAGAAGTCCTGCTGACCACCTGGTCATGGACAGAGGCCGGGGATCAGTGACACCCTGCGTCCCTGCGTGCGTCAAGTTCATTTTGGGTCACAGCCATGAAGTGTCACCAGTATCTACTACTGTGAAGTCAGCTATGCTCTCTGCTTTCCACTCGCTTCCAAGGCTTCTGCCTCCTGCCATAAAACCAGCAAGTGTCGTGGTGCAGGCAGGCCCTGTGGCCTGCTGGGCTGAGAGGAGGCCAGAGCCCCAGGGAGCCACGCTGCAGCCACTGGGACACCTCACCCTCCACCCCCGCCCCCGCATGGAGCCCTGGTGATTAGTAGCCCTCATGACCACGTAGACTCACCCAACACACTCCTGCACACTGGCCCTGGCCCACAGCGCGGCGATGCCCTTCGCGTGCATTTCACCTCACCCTTCTTTGTATCGGATGTTGAGTGGCCAGCTCTGTGGCCCTGTGTCATCAGAGGCTTGTGGTTAACTGTTGCGGCAGACACAGCTTGTCCGTAGCTTGGGCCGGGCCTCCCCCGTCCTCCCACCGGTCAGCTGCTTGGCAAGGCTGTTCAGGATGTGCTCTTCCCGAAGTTGGCACTGACTGGCTCGGCTCTGCCAGCCCTGCCCACCCCACTGCCCTCCGGGGCCTTCTGCTGGACGGGCACCTGCAGGGGGGTTCTGGTTTTTACTTTTTTAATGTAAGTCTGAGTCTTTGTAATTATTGAACCGTGAGAACATTTTTGAACAATTTACCTGTCAATAAAGCAGAAGACGGCAGTTTTAAAGTTCCCAGCAGTCCATCTGGATGTGATAACCTGTCACCTGTGTGTGTCTGGGCCCCAGAAGTGCCCGAGCTCCAAAAGGCAGCGTAGGAGCTGCCTTGCCAGTGGAAGCTATTCGAGGTAACTCTGAGGTCACACGGAATGCTGCTGTTGGAGTGTTGAGCCTGAGCAGGGGGCATCCTTGGGAAAGGACTGAAGGGTGAAAAGAGGGTGCTGTGCCTGTGAGCCCCAGCCAGGCAGCGCCAGGGCCCCAGGAGGCTGTCCACAACCATACATGGTAACCCTGCAGCAACCCCAAGGGACAGGAGGGGGCAAACCAGAGGCCCCGCAAAAAGGCAGGAGCTCTTGGAGAGGCCTGGGACAGGGTGAGTGGTCCTGGTTGAGGGGATGCTCGAGGTTACTTTCCCAAGTTGTTATATGAGGAGTTGCCTTCTATTTGCCACTAACCAGCACCCAGCGGGGGCACGCAAGACCCAGCAGTTCTGGGCCAGGCAGCACCGTATAGGCAGCTGCTGCAACAAGCAGCTCTGGGAAGCCCAGAGCATCTCCTCCCACAGCCCGCACCAGGCGCCAGTCCCCCAGAGCACCTCCCACAGCCCACACCAGGGGCGGGTGCCCCAGAGCATCTGTGACAGCCCACACCAGGGGCGGGTCCCCCAGAGCATCTCCTATCACAGCCCACACCAGGGGCGGGTCCCCCAGAGCGTCTCCTCCCACAGCCCGCACCAGGGGCGGGTCCCCCAGAGCATCCCCTCCCACAGCCCGCACCAGGGGCGGGTCCCCCAGAGCATCTCCTCCCACAGCCCGCACCAGGGGCGGGTCCCCCAGAGCATCTCCTATCACAGCCCGCAGCAGGGGCGGGTCCCCCAGAGCATCTCCTATCACAGCCCGCAGCAGGGGCGGGTCCCCCAGAGCATCTCCTCCCACAGCCCGCACCAG
>PVKV010036730.1:5297-15545 GCA_004027835.1 Alouatta palliata
CGCGATCTCGGCTCACCGCAACCTCCGCCTCCTGGGTTCAAGCAATTCTCCTGCCTCAGCCTCCCGAGTAGCTGGGACTACAGGCACGTGCCACCATGCCCAGCTAATTTTTGTATTTTTTTAGTAGAGACGGGGTTTCACCATGTTGACCAGGATGGTCTCGATCTCTTGACCTCGTGATCCACCCGCCTCGGCCTCCTAAAGTGCTGGGATTATAGGCGTGAGCCACCGCGCCCGGCCAGCCTGGCTAATTTTTTAAAATATTTTTCTTTCAGTACACTGGTTAGGTGGAAAAAGAAAACAAATAAATAAATAAATAAAAACATCTTTTTCTTAGAGACGGGTCTTGTGTAGAGAGTGGATGGATGAGCAAGGGACTGACAACGGGCCAACTGGAAGGAAGAACGTCCACGGAGGGTGCAGTTAATAAGCGCGACAAACGAAAGCATGTCCTCTGTACTGTACATATCGTGTCATGTATACAGTGCACATTACATAATAACGTCTCTCAGTGTATGTACACACAGTTTGTCACATTACTATATGACACATACAGCACATATCACTACATGTACAACACACATTACCACAGATCAGGTTTACAACATACCTCACTAAAATGCCACAATGCCTAGCGGATAGTAAACCCTCCATAAATCAAACCTATTATTACTAGGTTTCTTGGGGTTTTCTTTAGAGAGTCTTGCCCTTTTGCTCAGGCTGGAGGGCAGTGGTGGGATCTCGGTTCACTGCAACCTCCACCTCCTGGATGCAACCGATTCTCCTGCCTCAGCCTCCCAGTCGCTGGGACTACAGGCACCTGCCACCACACTCGGCTAATTTTTTGTATTTCAGTAGAGACACGGTGTCTACACATTGCCCAGGCTGGTCTCGAACTCCCAAGCTCAGGCAATATGCCCGCCTCTGCTTCCCAAAGTGCTAGGATTACAGGCATAAGCCACTGCGCCTGCCATTGCTGACTTTTCTAAAGCTCATAAAATGATTTTTTAAAATGCATTAAGTAAAAAAGCATAGTGTAGGCTGGGCACGGTGTCTCATGCCTTTAATCCCAGCACTTTGGGAGGCTGTGAGCTCAGGAGTTCAAGAACAGCCTGGGCAACGTGGAGAAACCCCACTTCTACAAAAAATAAAGCAGTTAGCACCTGCCTGTCGTCCTAGCTTCTCAGTAGGCTGAGGTCCGAGGATCGTTTGAGCCTGGGAGGCAGAGGTTGCAGTGAGCAGAGATTGCACCACTGCATGCCAGCCTGGGCAACAGAGCAAGACCCTGTCTCAAAAAAAAAAAATTAGTGTAAAATAAATACAATATGCTACCATTTATGAAAAAAAAAAGAAAAGAAAAACATGTTGTTATGTTTTCATAAAGTGTCTCTGAGAAGACCCAAGGAACCAAAAACAGTGGCTGCCTCTGGAGAATGGGGCTAGGACATAGGGGCAGTGGCCACAGGAAGACTTCTCACTGGTTCCTTGTGACTTTAAAGCCCTGAGAACACACCTACAATTTTTACTTTTTCTTTATTGATTTTAGAGACAGAGTCAATCTCTGTCACACAAGTTGGAACGCAGTGGCATAATCATAGTCCACTATAACTTCAAACGCCCAGGCTCAAGCCATTCTCCCACCTCAGCCTCCGAAGTAGCTACAGGCATGTACCACCATGCCCGGCTAATTTTTTTATTTTTTGTAAAGACAGGGTCTTGTGATGCTGCCCTGGCTGGTCTCAAACTCCTAGGCTTAATCAAGGAGACTTCACCTCCACCTCAGCCCCCCGAGTGCTGGGATTACAGGTGTAAGCCACCATGCCCAGCCAACAATACCTACAATTTTTTTTCAAAAAATAAAAACAAAACTCTTGACATGTAGTAAATTCTCTGTGATGGAAGCTCTTACGGTATGATGAGAATGATGATGATTTATCACTATTGTTGTATCGAATCCTCATCTTCCCTAAGGAAGCAGGTTCCTTGGGGATCACGAGCCATGTGAGTCCTGACATGCAGCAGAACCTAGTCTAGCAGCCAACAATGGCCATAAACATCCCATCACACCAAATACTGAAGGAAAGATTTGTCCCTGGGAGATAACTGCTGAAGATAGCACAGGAAGATGGCAAGAAATAGCTCCCCTTCCTTCCCCGTGCAGCCAGAGGTACCAGGACATGGAATACCCACTTCTTCCTTTTAGCATCACTTTCTTTTTTCTTTTTAGATGGAGTTTCGCTCTTGTCACCCAGGCTGGAGTGCAGTGGCACAATCTCGGCTCCCCACAACCTCAGCCTCCCGGGTTCAAGTGATTCTCCTGCCTCAGCCTCCCAAGTAGCTGGGATTACAGGTGTGCACCACCACGCCTGGCTAATTTTCATATTTTTAGTAGAGACGGGGTTTTAGCATGTTGGCCAGGCATGTCTTGAACTCCTGACCTCAGGTGATCTGCACGCCTTGGCCTCCCAAAGTGCTGGGATTACAGGTGTGAGCCACCATGCCCAGTCTCTTATTATCTTCTCATATGAACACAAGTCTTACTGGATAAAGCCTACGCTACTCCAGTATGACCTAGTCTTAAATTACCTGCAACAATCCTATTTCCAAATAAGGTCACACTCTCAGGTACTGGGAATTAGGATTTGAACAAATCTTTTGGGGACACCATTCAACCCACAACAACTATGGAGTCCCAAATGCTTTCCAGCCTCAACAAGGGCCAGATGACAACGTGTCCTCTTCAACTCACCCACGTTCATATTCTCTTTGGGAAGGTCACTCCTGAAGGCCAAGTTCTTCCTGGAAAATGTTGAGAAGCCACAGTAACACTACATGTGTTTTAAAACACACACACACATGCGCACACACAGATTTGACCTTGTAAACATTCCTTGGACAGGACCCTGGAATTATACCTTTCAATTCTATTGGTTTCCACGCTTTCCGTCTACCCATTTCTCCCATCTAGATGTTATCCAAAAGAAGCCAGGAAATTACAGTGTTTATGTCTGTGCCAAAAATAATTGAGCATTCCATGAAACTATGGGCTCTAATGTAAGAGTTGTTTTTTTAAAAGCCTAAGGTCAAGTTTGTTTCTGCAGAAGATAATGTTCCACGCTACTAGTGGACAGAGACTTTCAAGGTATGATCTGCCTTTTATCAATATGGACCTTGGGCATGATGGCAGTCTGTACTGGCAAACCTGGGAGGGGTGAGGCTTTGAGGGCTCCAGGCATCATCAAGCCTCCCAGGGTGGTGACCTGCAGATTTCAGAAAAGCAAATGAGGACTACTGTCAACTAGAAGAGAAACCCGGGGTATACTGAGATCTAAAAAAGGTAAGTCGATAACTACCATTATCGGCCAGGCACAGTGGCTCACACCTGTAATTCCAACACTTTGGGAGGCCAAGGAGGGCAGACCACCTGAGGTCAGGAGTTTGAGATTAGCCTGACCAACATGGTGAAACCCCACCTCTACTAAAAATACAAAAATTAGCTGGGCATGTCAGCCCATGTCTGTAATCCCAGCTATTTGGGAGGCTGACGTAGGAGAATCGCTTGAACCCGGGAGGCGGAGGTTGCAGTGAGCTGAGATTGTGCCATTGTACTCCAGCCTGGGCAACAAGGGTGAAACTTTGTCTCAGAAAGAAAAAAAAAAAAACAGTTACCATTATCATCCAAGAAGAGCAAGATCTACTCCTGGGATGAGCATATCCAAGCATTGCAGCATTAAAATGCCAAAAGCAAGCCTTCCTTTCATCTCCAACCAAGGGGGAAACTCATCCCGCCCCCTGAGTTCAGCTGGCCAGGGAGGACTTTGATAAGGGTCCCGGCTACACTCCATCACCTGTCAAACCTAAGCAAAAGAATCTCAGGGCTGTCCTTCCCCTTTGTGGCAGTAGCAGCTACTTCCAAGGTCTTTACCTACTTGTCACTGAAGGCAAATTAAACTGCCACTTCATGACACCCCCTACCAACCTGCAAAAGAAAAAGACTGAAAAACACTCAGAAGTCATCAGAAGTAACAGCAACCTCCTTAACAACGCACAGCAGCCAACATTTCCCCAGAAATCTAGATGGGCTCCGGAAACCCAACCACTGCCAGGTCATCAGAGAAGTTTCTCTTTGTTTCTCACCCGCCCATGACCCTACCTTGCTTTGTTTTTTCACATTCAAATATAGGAACCTTAGGTCTCAGAGCTTACCCTGACATTAGACCCCAAGAAATAAAAGAATGACGGCCGTTATATGGAATCATTTCAATGAGAAACAGACCAGTCATCCTTTTTCTAACCCACAACTTAAATTGTGCACACATGGAAGGTAAGACAATCAAGAACTGCTATTGAAAACACCCTCTTGAGCCGGGCGTGGTGGGACACACCTGTAATCCCAGTGGATCACAAAGTCAAGAGATCGAGACCATCTTGGCCAACATGGTGAAACCCCATCTTTAAAAAAGAAAAGAAAAGAAAACACCCTTGCCAGGCGTGGTGGCTCATTCCTATAATCTCAGCACTTTTGGGAGGCTGAGGCAGGTAGATTACCTGAGGTCAGGAGTTCAAGACCAGCCTGGCCAACATGGTGAAACCCCATCTCTACTAAAAACACAAAAATTAGCTGGGCGTGGCAGCTCATACCCGTGGCAGCTGAGGCAGGAAAATTGCTTGAAACCAGGAGGCGGAGGTTGCAGTGACCAGATTGCACCACTCCAACCTGGGTGACAGAGCAAGACTCCATATCAAAACAAGGAGAAAAAAACACTCTCTCTGCCCTATAGGTGCCCCTATCTGCAGGACCCGAGGGCACCTTCCAAGTGCCAGGTACCCAGATGGCCAAGTATCCAGTCAACACATGGGTAATCCTGCCGACAGTTTCTCCCACCAGTGGAATTCTAGGCAGCACATATCTTCAGACACCTGATGGGGTTTCTTTCAGTGCAACCAGGAAAAAAAAAAAGGAAGCCTATCTTCTTCTGCCAAAGGGCCAAGGCATCAGTGATACCATATGCCTCCACAGCCAGTGTGCCACTGTAGCACAGGGCAGTGCGAAAGGGAAGGTGGTCCTCGCTAACATGAGGCTTGAAACAAAACCCACCCTGCGCCACAAGAAGCAAGGGTCCGCCAACCTAACGCCAAAGGGCACAGCACCCTTCTTTCACAAGTAAGCAAGAGCATCAGGGAAGATCCACAAGGGAGCTAATGTTAGTAGGATCCTCCTGAGGGGACCTGGTTTTTGGCCACAGCAACAGCTCAAGCGTTGGGAAGAAAAACTCATTACGGTGCACCAGACCCAAGGAGCGGAGTGCAGTCCCCAGACTTCCAGTGGGGATGAGGAGAAAGAAGAACCACGCAAGTAAGAAGCACTGCGTGTGACTCACTTCAGTCCTTGGTTGACTTTGGGGCATTTCCACAACATTGTCTGCGTTGCAACTCGGCACAGCTCCTACGAAAGCCAGACTCTAGTCCAAAAGAAAGTGAAGATGCTGCTAACACAACAGCCCTTTTTCCTTCAGCCCTTTGCCCCGTAGCTTCCTCTGAACACTCAACATTTCAAGCCTTGATTGGGAAATAACGGCCAAACTAAGATCTCTTTTCACGGCTCTAAAGCAAAGCAATTGTGATCTTGTCATGTCAACCCGATAAATCCAACTTAACGGGAAAGTTTAGTGGCCAAGGATGAGGTGCCAAGGGCAAAGTATTGGGTTGGCAGAGTTTAAGCTACTTAATAACATCCAATGCCAACATTAAGTCAGGAATCGCTGGGCATTTGGTAGAGAATTATGAATTAAGGATTATAAAATTGGCATCGAAGCAAGGGGCTTAGCCAATGGGGAAAATCCTACTGCTCCCTCTTCGCTTTGAAGCCAGGCCACACATGCAAACTATAAACACATCACTTCCTGGAGGAGATGCCAGGCCGCCTCAACTTGAGATCAAGTACCCTAGTGCGTATCACAAACATCCAGCAAGCCCACAGCCTCTGCCAGACTCCTCTGCTCCCCGAGTAGCACAAAGGCCCAATCTCCGATTTACCCTGCAGGCAGACGAGACGAAGAGGATGCCTTGGGTGGATGAGCGCGATCTCCTTTCCAAAGAGAATTGACATGAATTGAAAACAGACACGCTAACACTTCCCCTGCTGGCACTGGACAGAATGCCACACCCTCCTAAGAAACTCCTGTCCAGGGAACACCCATAATCACTTCACTTCCATTCTTGACCAGCGTACAGTATGCGGAGCACAGTATGCAAGTGTACCTGTTCCCCAGAGTAACCTTCCATGAGATATTGTTCCCAAACACTGGCCAACAAACTGTCCCTCACACATTTCCCCAACACCTCCGGGATGGGGACGATGATTCTATCTGCAGCTGAGACGCACTGATGACAGCATGTAGGACCTGGCGTAGCTGAACAGTCTCATTAGGGAGAGAAAATGAAACTTCAGGTTCCTCCCCAACAGCACTCAAAACGTGCCTGCTCAGGCTGTTAACTAAGCCACAGTCAAGCCATAAATCAGCTCTGCCCTAATTCCATTCACATTAGAGACTTAAAAAAAAAAAAAAAATCAAGCTATAACCAGACTTTCACAGATTCTAATGAGAATACTTTTATTGTACACATATCAACACACAACAGTTATCTGGGGAACATTTACAGGCAGAGAGTTCAATTCCGAATCTCCATTTTACTTACACACACCGTCCCGCACACTCACCTTAGGAGCAGCCCAACAGGAACGAGACACAAAGTTATTGCTTTCTGAACAGAGAGCTTCAATTAAATAGACTCTTCCAAGCCAAGAACAGAGCCCAGCATCCTCTTAATTCTCAATACCCTGTATATATATGAATAAAACCTTACGGTGTGTTATAGATTACCCCATCACCATTCAAAGTTAATATTAAAATTGGATCCCATGTCTCAAAAAAGTTGTAAGAAGTGCACCAGTATTTACAGACCCCATTAAATTATGCATAAATAAAATCTGTACACTCAACGCACTGTTTCTTAAAATACAGAACCTCCACGGGGACTTGGGGTTCGGGGGACAGGCAGCAACAAATTGCTTCGTGCCTACCCTTTTCAAGTTTACGCGAAACATCTGAAATAAATATGCAAATAAAGCTTCAGTACCTTAAAGGAACATGTGGTTTCAAAGAGCCACCCATTTGAAGAGTTAACTTTCAAAGTTTTTTTTTTTTTTTTCAAAAAGGACAGGGAAAAAATTATCAGCAGGCTTGGTTTCTACAAGTTTCCTAAAACCAGAAGGCCCTCTTTGAACACAGGGTTTAGAGTGTGTCAAATACCACCTATTAATTAGTTGCTAAGCAGATAGACCCTTTGCCTCCTACCAGAGGACTTGATCTCCGAAGAAGCTAGATACACACTTTTCTTTTTTTCAAGGTAAATATTTAGCAGACACAAAAACCAGCCATTACCTTAACACTGAAAAAAGAAGGTATTGTTGATGTGTTGATCTAGAGCACATCAATTTGACATTTCAATGGCTAAGTGTGTGGGTCTGTTAGCCCAGGCAATGTATTTAAAAGATTCTAAAACTTGTAGCACCACTTTCAGAGAAGGAAAGAATGGGGTTCAAAAAAAATAAAACCTTAATGAATAAAGAGCCAGTACTTGTCACCTTCTGATAATAGGTCCAAAGTTAGGAGATAGCTCAGCGCTAGAGAAACAGTTAAGGAATCCGGGAGCGGGGGTGATGGCTGCCGATCCGGAATCAGTGGAGGCCCTTTAAATAGTAAGGTAGGTAACAAACTCTTCCCCCAGGCCAACAGGGGTTCTCAGTCTGTGCGGTGGAGAAGGATTCTTGCAGTCCTGTTCCTTCCCGACTCTCCGAAGCTTTGTTCATCCCAATTTTATTTCCTGTGCTTCTCCATCTTCTCCAGGGTCTTGTTAGAATCAGCTGGACTCTGGTCGCCGGGGTTCAAGTAGGATTTGTCTATGACAACCAGGGCTTCTTTGATGTAGTTCTGTAGGGCAGACACCGCGGCACAGATGGCCTGGCTGCCAAACCCGTGGGTAATCAGGCTGAAATGAGACAAGCAGTTCTGTATGTTCGTCTCCAAGACTGGGGCGGAGGACCTGCTGGTCCCACTGGGTGTCTGGTCTCGGTTGAGAAGTTCCGTGAATTCTTTACACACTTGCCTGTGAAGATAGCAATTGACTCCATGAGTTCCATCTAGCTCCTTACAGGTCGAGGGCACAGAAGCAACTACCCGTGAGGACGATGCCTGGGAGGCAAGTAGAATTGCTTCAACCAAGGAAGGAGACCTGTAATACTAACAGCCAACTGCTGCACTTAGTACCTACTCTTCGCCAGGCTCTGCATTATGCTGTTTTCAAGTACTATCTCATTTAATCCTCACTGCAATTAGAAAACATAACAGGATTAACCTGTTAATGGTCAAGGTCATCAGGACTGGTAAAAGTGGTAGGGTCTGGATTCCAGCCCGTGAGCTTAAGGGACAGTTTACCTTGGTACAAGCTGGTTCCAATAAACAAATTCCGTGAGGAACCCAGAGAATGAAGCAACCCCCTGAAACTCTCCCTGTTGACACAGCCTGGTCCACTGCGCACTCTTCTACCCCATTTCCTGGCTTGACTAGTTCTGCTCCATTTATCATGATTTTAAAATGAACTTACTGTTGGTTTCTATGAGAAAATCCACAGCTGCATTAAGTCCTTTTTGAGACAGTTAATTTGCCCACATCTCCTACAAATCCACCCTGATCTTTACATTTTAAAGACAAAAGTCTTGCTATCAGGAGGTAGAAGGCACACAATCTCTCTTTACGGGATGTGACAAAACAAATCGGGTTTTCAACACATTTTTGAAAGATATGCAAACAAGAATGAAAGGGCATCTCAACTATTTTGAGCTGAAGAACTAGGCAATTCCAAAGACCTCATGGCTGAGTCACGCACTCTTCTAAATCATACAAAAAGTTAATGTATTTGACTTTGTAAAAGAAGCTTCCTTGCCATTTTCTTTTGCTACGCCCCAGTTTATTTCAAGAATATTTCTTTGTTGAGCCATCGGGACTGTGGAGGGGGAATCCTCTCAACCTCAAGGTCTGGAGCACTGAATCATCATCAAATTCAAGTTCAGATACTTACTGGGCCGCCAGTAGCATGTTCTTCCTGGTTGCCATCTCATTTCGTCCTCCCAGATGAGGCCTGGTTAAATATTCTGCCACTGGTTTACTAGGAAATTCGGCTTCACAGACATAGGCAAAGTCCCTAGCCAGATGAACGGCCTCCCCTAGAATAATCAGCGACAGGTTTTAGGATGGTTGTTTTTTGATTTGAGATGGCGTTTCGCTCTTGTTGCCCGGGCTGGAGTGCAATGGTGCGATCTCGGCTCACTGCAACCTCCGCCTCCTGGGTTCAAGCAATTCTCCTGCCTCAGCCTCCCGAGTAGCTGGGACTACAGGCACGTGCCACCACGCCCGGCTAATTTTTGTATTTTTAGTAGAGACGGGGTTTCACCATGTTGACCAGGATGGTCTCGATCTCTTGATCCACCCGCCTCGGCCTCCCAAAGTGCTGGGATTACAGGCGTGAGCCACCGCGCCCAGCCCAGGATGGTTGTAATCAATGAGGCCAAACTGGCCTTTTCCTCTCTCCTTTTTTTTTTTTTTTTTTTTTTTTTTAAGTCTTGCTCTGTCACCCAGGCTGCTGGAGTGCAGTGGCCCGATCTCACTGCAACCTCCACCACCAGGATTCAAGCAATTCTCCTGCCTCAGCCTCCCAAATAGCTGGGATTACAGGCATGCACCACCATGTCCAGCTAATTTTTGTGTTTTTAGTAGATACAGGGTTTTGCCACGTTGACCAGGCCAGTCTTGAACTCCTGGTCTCAAGAGATGGCTCGCACTAACATTTACAGGCATAAGCCACCGTACACGGCCCCCTTTACGTCTCTTTCTAGTGTTCATTATCTATCAGTCACATTGCATGCAAGAATGAAATCATATACAGGGCAGACAACTCAGCTGGTGGGCAGAACTTTCTAGGGATTCTCAGTAGGTCCTCCACCCCTAGAATAGAGGGTGGAGAGCACACAATGTGAGCAACAAACACCCTGAAACTTTTTTTTCCAATCTTTACACTTACTCCTGGGTTAGACCCTGAAACTTTTAACTGCACAGTCAAGTCAGCCCTTGCTATCCGTGGGTTCCAAATCTGTATTCATCCAGCCTCAGACTGAAAATATTCAGGGGC